>CAJDSM010042051.1:11066-23719 GCA_903981925.1 Ostrea lurida | reverse complement strand
CAACTACTTCACAATCTCCGCCAATAGTTCCTTCGATTCCACCTCCATCACAAGGATATCCAACAGGAACGTCAACAATATCAGGTAATCCCGCGCTGCGCTCTCTACAAAAGCAAAACCACCGGAAGTGTCAACTACTGCAGATAATCTCAAACTGCGCCCCCTACAAAAGCACAACCACCGGAAGTGTCAGTTATTGCAGATAATCCCGCACTGCGCCCTCTTCAAAAGCACAACCGCTGGAAGTGCCAGCTATTGCAGATAATCCCGCACTGAGCGTTCAATATAGACACAACGGCCGGAAGTGTCAACTATTTCTTGAAATCCTTCACAGCACTTCCAGCATAAGCTATCTATTTCAGAGAATTCTACACTAACAATGTTCTTCATTCATTATTAATCCTTATGTGTGACGTAGCTTTGATATATTTGACATTTACCCACGTAACTTTATTTCATATTTCCAAAATCATATTCGGGATGGTTCATTCATGTTTTTTATTCTTCGAAATCATTTTATTTCTTGCAATGACGTCACTCTGCGTTATGTGTTTGTGACCTTTCATTATGCATTTCTCGTATATCTTGTATACATGTTTTTACCAGTATAGAATATACTCTGATATGTTTGGAAAACTTCAGCTTCTACCTTTTATCAAAATATGTTCACACCTTCATTATTCACAAATATTTCATTGTAACTCTCTAAATTCAGAACACACGTAATGTAATTACATGTTAGACAACTTAGAATTTTTGGAATGTGCTTATAAATACTATAAGTTGATAATTTCGAAATCGTGGTAAAAGTTATGTCAACGTCCTGACGTAGTATTAATTGAATGTCTACTTTTTTCACATCACAGACGTAACAACAAATAGGCATTATTTAAAACATGGTTCACAGGCAAACTGTATGCTGATTGTCATCCCTCAGAATTAAAGTAGAAGAACAAATGTACGGCACAAGAGATTCATGCATTAATATGTGGCTTTCATTGGCGGGAAAAACTACAAAAATTAAGAGTAGACGTTGGAAATATTGTGTCCAGGCATGAGATTTAATACATTAAGATAGATAACGTGTAAAGGCAAATATAACGAACAGTGATCAATCCCGTAAGTCCTAAATAGAATACAAAAACAAGAGTTGGAATCTCAGGTAAATTGGGCGGCCACCCTAGGTCTGACCATGCGTATTCTAGAGCCTTGGTGCTTTGTGAAGCTTCATGCATGCCTGTTTCATACTTTCAATTACTACTTTGATTGCGAGGGAGGAAAAGTAATGTATAGTTCGCCTGTCCATGTTTTAAATACGTTATAGGTTGCCTGGTCATCGTTTTTAATTAATGCAAATCGTTGGTGTTACGCTCTGATGATAATGAAAAGATAGATTAGAGATCAAAACGTGTAGTACATTTGTGTGATGCTTTTTCGCAGAAGGTCCTTCCACACAACCACTTATTTCGACTCTCCCACCAACATCCGCACGGCCCAAACCAAGTAATCTTTCATTATGATAACTCTTTATCTATCCATTGGACTTTCAGTGTTTAGGACACCAACTTGCATTGAATAGTTAGATTTATCATTTAGATTTGGATAAGACACCCATATACTGTTTGAACCTAGCATTGTGTTTTAAGTATTTGTAATGTATTATGTATTTATATCAATAAACGTTTTTTGTCATGTATTTTATAAGACAGATAACTTTTGTTGATGTATTGATACAGGGGGAAACAAACCTGCATTTAAGCAAAGTAAAACAACCCATTACTATTGTTGTTGTAAATGTTGTTGAAATAAAAAGGCGGGAAAAATTGTGGACTGTTACTCCGTGTAATATTAATTCGATAAACACCGTCAGATATTTCTTGTTGACAGACCTCTTGTGTAGCTTGTTAAAATCAAAATATTAGATTCATGTACAATGTAGTTCAATTTTGCCCTTTCATTTATTAGGAAGAACTTGTCTGGTCTTTGTATAGTACATAGTTGAATGTTATTTTTCGTACTTTAGGCACCACCGCACCCACCGTTACCACTTCAACAGGTAAAATATTTCTATAAAATTATTATTCTTTTTCTTAAGCAATGAATTGTTTCCTTTACACATTTTACAATCAATTTGTACGAAGCTGTTTCAAGAAAATGATCCCTAATTCATATAATATTGTAAATCATGCATTCTTTTTTTACTATATATTTTATTTATGTACTGCTACAATAAGTGCAATTTGTTCTTCAGCTGCAACAACGCCAACTCGTAAGTATTTCGTTTACGAAGAGTGTTTCCTTATTTGGGATCTACTACATAGTGGTCAAAATGTACTCTTGTATTCGCCTTTTCTACGGCATGTGTACAGATATAACATACAACAGTGAGGTTACGCATGCGTATCGAATATTTAATGTCAAGGACTTCTAGAAAATGTCTAATTTAATGGAAAAAAAAGAAGAAGAAAAAATAAGATGGGCAACTCAAGAGATGAGATGATGGAATCGATCATCTTAGATGAAAATCTGGTCCAAAGACCATAAACTGAGAACAGACGCAAGTCAAAATTTTGATTACTTATATCACAAGATTTATAGCGCAGATGTTTTAAAACATTACAGGATTTTAAAAAGAATATAAAGAAAATTCGAGATGTTGATGAAAATTATTTCAAATGTTAGCTGGATTTGAAATTTAGGCTTAAGTCTATTCTCAGTTTATGGTCTTGAGGCCTGGTCATGACATATCATGATGAAGATGAAAGGTTTACTGCGGATATAACTGGTCGACAGGGGATGTTTACTCCTCCTAGGTACCTGATCTGACTTGTGGTATATCCAGTGATCCATGATTGTCCTACTCTTATATTTTATTCCGTTTAGGACTTATCAGATTGATCACTGTTCTTATCTTCAACTTTTCATCATTTCTAAGTAATATACAGTTCAATTTCAATACAGTATTACATGTATATAGATTTCTTTTTCTTGAAAACGTGGAATCATGAAGCAGCTACTAAGCAACACATTGCTTGTTTTCAGCCTGTGCCGATGTTATGCTGACTCCGACAGACGGTTCTATATTGACCGTCTCTAGTTCTTCATTCCCACAAACCGACTTACCAAACCTGTTTACCTCCGTGGGAGTGATTTCGACCTCGTCAGGAACGACGTCAGAGTTTGTGGTCACCTTCACCACAGCTACACCACCCAAGGTCACCACCGTCTCCACAACAGTGAATAATGCTCAGTCCGTAGTGTTTACTCTCCTGGATGAAAACGACGGTGTACTTCAAACTCAGGTACGATGATAACAAGTTGGTTATATTTTTAACGTCTCGCTAGAGAATTTTTCATGGATACATAGACGTTACCATTACCGGAAAAGGGCTGCAAAATTTAGACCTATGGTTGCAGCTTACGACCTTTGAGGAGGGAGGGATTATTACACTTGCTGTGACACGGGACCTCAGTTTTTGGGGTCTCACCCGAAGGACCGGCCCATTTAGTTTTAGTAGTGATGATAATGGTAGTGACAATAATGATATTCCTAGTAACATTATCATTAGCATTAACATCATACAACATAAATATAATTTAATCAAAAGTAATGAAATGTAAGGAAAAAAGATGCTGAAGATACTGACGATTGAAATAATATCACAGAATGACAAAAATACAATTGTGGCATGAGGACAAAGTTTACATTTGCAACAAGAGTAGATGAATATTTCTGACCTCCCCAAATCTAAATTAAAGTCGTCTGGATCCCGATCGCCACCAAAATGTAATTAGGTCTTCCATAGACCAATATATACCTGTGTACCAATTTGCAAAGCGATCTGACTATTAGTTGGTGCATTAAGGTGCTAACAAATAAATCCAAAAACAACTATTAGAACCTCATTGGAGGAGGTAATAGCGTTATGTTTAGATATAGGTCTTATTAAATTGTAAAATGTAAATTGACCATAGATAATCCATTCATTGTAATTTGTTTGGCCTTGATTTCTCGAAAACAAAAAAGAAACTGAAGTACGAGTTTTCTTTTATTTGAGCAGTCGGAGGTTGAATAAAAACTCACCAAAGTCCAAGACACGGTTTAAATTTTATCTTGGGATATCCAGGTTTGGTTTCTAATATCACGAGATTGCAATACCCTGGTGTCTCTTTTGGTTTGATTTATGTTATTATTTTAGAGAACTTATGCAAAGGAATGTCATACATGTGTTATTCTTTCAATTAGATTCACCCCGTAGCAAGCGTTACGGAGACGCCAGTTAGTATCTCGTTCAAAGGTGTGGAGGGTAAGAAAGTGAAAATCTCCATTGGGAAAGCTGGATCTGACACTCAACCTACAGTGAAAGATACCTCTATCAGGGCATGTATTGAGGGTGAGTTAACTCTAAATCGAAATGTTGGACTTGGTGTCTAGCTTGTTTTTTTTAAATATTTCTTTATTTAGAAAATTCTTTTTGAGCATATCACCAGGTTGTTTGAAGGTCATATAACTTTTTATCTAAGAGTAACGAAAAAAAGAATGATTTTTACGGAGTGAAGTTGGATACTACAATATATTGCAAATTAATTGTTGAACTTCGATATCTAGAACACTTATATCTCGAATACCATGGTTTTGTCGAACTAATTTGGAGGTCCCAACCACCTATTTTCTCAGTATTTTTACCCTCGATATCCGGAATTCATGGATATCTCGAACTTTTTTCTTGGTCCCATCAAGTTCGAGATAACGAGGTTCGACTGTATTTGAAATGGAAGTGGTCATGACTTCCATTAAAAACAATGAATGAAAATAGAAAAGGAATATTGTTTTTGCAGTTTCAACTACACCGGTGCCAACACTACCTACAACCGCGACGTTGACGGAGAGTACGCCCATCGTGTCTACAAGTATGTATCAATACTCATCCCCAGAGGGATAATCAATATTAACTCGCGGCTCTCTAGACGTTAAATTGATTATTGTAATGATTGTCTGTATCTTATGAAATCTAATTAATCAACATCGTTTTGAAATAATCAAGTGAATATTAACAATTAGACCAAAATAATGTCAATTTATATATATTTCATTGTAATAACTCACTTTAATCTTAAATATTCAACGAAGAAAAAAAAAATGTTGCATTTGTGCGATTTACAACTGTTCGTTATTTTTTCATACAATTAGTTCTTTAGTACATGACGTTCTACTCTCTCTCTCCTCTCTCTCTCTCTCTCTCTCTCTCTCTCTCTTCTTTCTCTCTCTCTTCTCTCTCTCTTCTCTCTCTCCTCTCTCTCTCTCTCTCTCCATCAAACACATATCTCATGAATGACTACCTTGCCATTCAAAGCTATACAATTTTACTAGAAAGTATTGTAAGATATTGTCTGACTACAGTGCATTTGTTATTGTATTTATGACTATTTTTACAGCTCCGTCGGTGTCAACAGAGACTACTCCAATTACAACCACATGTAAGTAAAATCATTGATTCAAATGAAGATCTCTCCATATATTTAATTTTGTTTAACTCTATGCTAAAATGATTCGACCGACTTTGTAAGTGTACATGAAAGGTTGCAAATCTTTTTATTTGGTAGTAAAGCAATGTAGCAACATTCCATTATCATCTGCATTATGGTTTTGTCTTTCAACTGATTCGATACACAAGAACATGTTCTACGTGTGATCAATTTTACCACTGACATATAAGTAGATGTGACTGGTGCTTCAAGAGGGAACATTTTTACGAATTCCTATAATCATTTTAACGTTCTACTTAGCATTACAACCTGTCATTAAGCAGAATGGCGTCTTTCTTGTTTAGTTTGCACATATAATCTGCCATTGGGTCAAATGCTGTTTGGTGTGTTTTCTAGCAATTGTTAGGCTTTTTAATACACTGATGTTGACTATGAATTACTCCGTTTATCTGATTAAGACAATGGGCTCACGGCAAATGTGACCGGTTGACAGGGGATGCTTACTCTTTCTAAGCACCTGATCCCACCTATTGTGTATCCAGGGGTACGTGTTTGTCCAACAATTATACTTGGGACTTCCGAGATTTATAGCTCTTTCTTATATTTGCCTTTTGAAACCAATTGTTAGTCTGTTCTTTAAATTCTGACTTTGACCACGGATGGCTCCGTATACCCGATCGAAATATAGGGCCCGCGGAGGATGTGTCTGGTCAAAACAGAGTGCTTACTCCTCTTTTGCATTCGATCCCACCTTTGTGTTTTCTGTGAAGTCGGTGTTTGTCAGACTCGCAGTTTTGCAATTCTTTATCAGAATGATGAAATTATCACTGTTCGTTATCTTTACTTTTTCTTAAGAAACTAAGACACATTTAATGGATATGATATTCACATATCATCACCAAGTGTAGATTATTGTTAACACCCCGACCTCTGGATTCAGGGCGTTTCTAAGTAGGACTTCAGTGTTTTATACTGGAACATAATAGATATTTTTTTTCGAGCATCTTCTCAAGAACATGTTGAACGAACATGCTTGCTTGCTGATGCTGTGCACATTCACAAATGATAATTCATATGAAACTGCACGTTATAGTTTTCTTTTCCCACTGACAGATCTTTAGTGAAAGTGATTAATTTATTTTGAAACTTTATATAGAGGTTAAGCATCAAAATTCTTTTCGTTTTTAGACTGCCAAGATATCATGGTGAATGAAGCCAACTCTGGTATGGTAACGGTGACCAGCAGTCAGTATCCCACTCCTAAGGACATATTCACAACAACGGGTTCCACAGAAAATGCGAATACACCTCAAACTAGTGCTACCTTGACGTTTAGCAATAATGCTAAAATCGGCGAATTGAAACTGACCGTAACAAATGCAGTTAAAGTCAGAGTGGAGGTTTTGAAGGAGGATGGCTCGCTAGCAGATAGTAAAGTAAGATATGATTGGTTGAAAACAGATATTGATTAAATATACATAAAGAGTGCATTAAAGATATTTTGATGGGAATGTAGATACATACTAAAATTTGAGCAAAATGTTATATGCTTACTTACATTAGGATTGATATATTTTGAGCATATTGGAGATTTTCATATGTCACCTGTTGTTCTTATTTGTACCTAGGAGCTCACATACTCTGGACATTTGATGATGAACTTTAATGGAGTTGAAGGAAAAACTATAGTAATTAAAGTTTTCAAAAAAGATACCGCAACTCCCTCAACAATCTCTTCTGTGGAAATTCAGGCTTGTACACAAGGTAATGCTATACGATCCGCACTGACCTTTTAGATTGCCCCCAGCATAGTGAAGTGTTAGACTAAAGTACTCACACTGATTTCCAGTATTATGAGTGTAATGAAAAAATGTTGCGTCAGTGTATAAATAGAAATGCTTAATAAAATGTCCTTCATGGTGCCAGTTGATGAAATTCAGCAGCTCTTATGACCTATGTCCTTGTTTCATTAAAATGTACTTCTTATATCATCCTCATCAATCTCACATTCATCAAAATCATCATCATCATCATCATCAAAATCATCTACATTGTTAAAACTATCATTTTAGTTGTTACAACTACACCTGCTCCAACAACTACTCGTACAACACCATCAGTTACAACAGTCAGTGTGCCTACTAGCACCGGTGAGTTAGATAGTCTTTTAGTTCGATCAACTCTTAACTATTAAGGGAAGGGGACTCAAATTTATTTTATGCAATGTTACGTTTTCTTTGGCATTTATTAAGGCAACTAGATACTTCAAAACCTCCTCAAGAATCTGAGAACCAGAAAGTCATATTTTGCATGATAGTTTCACTGCTTACTTTAGTGTCAAACATATTCAATCAATTTTTAAATTTACCAGGGTTGTTTCAAGATATGATTGTAAAATTTTGCATAGAAACAACAGTGGACACAGGTTGGAAGCAATCTTGTTAATCCAATATCCCAGCTGTTGTTATTTCACATTTTGTAACACCAAGTTCGGGATGCAATATAATTGTATTTGGATATATATGGTGATAATGCTAAGAATAATCCTTGAATGGTCTAAAGACCCTGATCTTTCCAAGTTACGGAAGTGCGACACTCTTCTGGGCTGATATCGGTATGAACTTGTATCACGGGTTACTTGTCAAGTTTGTGGATGGGATAAGTTGATCTATTGAAAAAAGTTATGGACCCTGAAGTCAACAGCTAAAACAACAAAACGGGACACTTTTGTAGTGATGCTTGCCATCACAATGGTATTTTCTTTTCTGCGATATGTTTGAGCGATCTAGTGCGCTTGTGAGCTTCAAAGTTTAACCCTAGCTCTATGTATAAACACGTGACTCTTATCTTACAGCTCCAACTCCATCTGTTTCCACAGGGACTACTCCAATCACAACCACATGTAAGTCCAAACTGAAAGTTTATGTCTATAATTTAATTCACAATTAAAATAAATTCGCTGTAGTCGAATGAAGATCGAGACAATAGTCGTGGTACGTGTTCAGTGTTTTGCACTTTGCCTAGATAAAAATCCTCAATTAAACTATAGATCCTTCCATTACTTAGTTTTGTCTTCCAGGTAAACAGCACAATTCTTTTCGTTTTAGATTGCCAAGATATCATGGTGAATGAAGCCAACTCTGGTATGGTAACGGTGACTAGTAGTCAATATCCCGCTCCTAAGGACATTTTCACAACAACTGGTTCCACAGAAGATGCGAATACACCTCAAACTAGTGCTACTCTGACGTTTAGCAATAATGCTAAAATCGGCGAATTGAAACTGACCGTAACAAATGCAGTTAAAGTCAGAGTGGAGGTTTTGAAAGAGGATGGCTCTCTAGCAGATAGTAAAGTAAGATATGATTGGTTGAAATCAGTAAATAATTAAATGCATATAACGATTTCACTTTTTTGATAAAAATATAGATACATACATTTGGGCAAAATGTTATGATATGATTAATATTGATCTGATACTTGCTTACATTAGGGTCGATATATTTTGAGCATATTGGATAATTTTATTTTGGAGATTTGTGTGTGTCACATGTTGTTCTTCTGTGTATCTAGGAGCTCACATACTCTGGACATTTGATGATGAACTTTAATGGAGTTGAAGGAAAAACTATAGTAATTAAAGTTTTCAAAAAAGATACCGCAACTCCCTCAACAATCTCTTCTGTAGAAATCCAGGCTTGTACACAAGGTAATATTATATTTACTGCACTGAAACTTCACCCTTCGCACTGATAGGTAAAATTATACCAATTAAACTATCTAGAAGCAAAACTGCATTAATTATTCGGAAAGTTTAAACTACACTAATTACACTGATATCTTGGATATATTCTATTTTAATCAGTCTGTCTACTTTCATTCTTGTTTAAGATTACAATATTGGATTTCATGCTCTTTCCTGGCATCTAATGCCACCTCAGATATTTCGAAGAGTTTGCTCAACTCAGTTTTTCTATATGATTTATGAGGTTGGAATCTCTTACGTATCTCCACTTCTTTTATCTATGCAAAGATGTAACATTGTTTTAGAACTACGCAAGATAGAATATGTTTTAATTCTATTGTGCTAATTATGTCTGTCGGATCTTAAAAATTATCAGGGCTACCTTTAGTGACTTGGTACATATAGTTATTGTTGAAATTTACAAATTCATTAGTCCCTCATAGTTGTTGCAGCTAAAATTTAGTTGAATTTGAATTAATAAATCCATCAACACCGATAAGACACTGCATATGTATGCTTTGCTAGCTATCTATGGAAAGTGATGTCTGCTCAATGCATATTTCATTGAAAGATAGGTGTTGTCTTTTATGGTCTGAAAAAGTGTATCGTGAAGCACATTTCAATGCCTGTAAGATATTTTGATGCAGTCGATGAAGAAATCAAAACCCCAATTGGAAATAATTTTATCTCGATACGTCGAATTGTCATGAATGAAGCGTTAGAAAATGTTCTCTGTGTGCAAATGTTGTCTTTAGATATGATATTGTCTTGGACTTCACGTCTATGTATTTTACCAAATAAGACAAGAAATATTTTAATGTTTAGATATTGTTGTTTTTACGATCTACGGTACAAAGCGTGTTACAATTAATATGTAGCACCTGTGTTGTATAGATTACAGACTTTCGTGATTTTGAAATAAAAAGTGATGATTAAATTGTAATTGTAGTTGTTACAACCACACCCGCGCAAACAACCACTGGCACAACACCAATGCTTACAGAGACAACACCCTTTACCACCATTACAACTAGTAAGTTAAACGTATATATATATTTTAAAGAATGTCTATGACGTACACGATGACAAGTGCAATTTGGAATTTAAAGTACATGAGACTAATGCTTTTTTTCTGTCCAAAGTAAAATGGTTAGTATATTTATAATGATGATAACTATTAAGTTGTGAAACGTAATCTACAATTATTTCATTTCATCTAGAATGAAAGGAAAAGATGAAATATTTTAGTTTAATCCCGGCTAAGTTAATTCTCGGTCATCTTTGTGTGATGTATGCATTGCCTGTGCCTTCTTCACGTGAAGTTGGAATGAATATAATGGAATCGGCAAGTTCTGATATTGAGTTTAAAAACTACAAATGTATATTTAGAACAAAGGGTATATTACACTAAATTCATTATGTTAGGTCATATGTAAATTACTGAAAGGTAGTGCGATATGCATAGATCCAAAAACTGCTGGAAAAATAGCAGCATGGCAATAATTCAGTCACGTGGTCACCACTAGTATAACCTAGATAAAGAAGTATGTAGAACACATACTAGTTTATGAAACTATTTTTATATTCATATCGTTGTTTTTTGATATGCATATTAAGCATAGTTTTTCTTTGTTTCATTTCATTTATAGAAATGCTTAGTATTGATATATTTTGATATCTATAAAGATTAGCTTGATATATATCATTATGCTTTCATAAAAGAAAGTTTGTACAGAAAGTATTATTAGGTAAGACAATGACAATTGTGGCCCAGATGCCTTGTATAGTTTATAGAAGATATCTTTGATAAGAAATATTATGCATCAAGAAGTTCCACTGTCACTTGGTCTGCATTGGTGACTTCACACTGACCTCATCACACGTGGAGGATTATTCTCGTCTAACGTGAAGACAACTGAGGGTGTAGGGTTGCTCGTGCAGTACTACCACAGTGGGAGTGAAGATGTTTGGAAGTTCTCCGATGGATATCGTCACCTGCTAGGGGACAGCACACTTGTACCAGCGCCAACATCTCGTCCGTACAAACTGAATATCGCGTAGCATACACACAAGAGCATACACAGGGGAGAACGTAAGTAATTATAAGATACTATATGAGGTCCAACATCGTTCAAAACGGATTAACCAAAGCAGTAATAATCGGACTCAACGACGTCATGATGCTGGCCGGAAACTCTACAGAGGCGCTCATGAGCTCTCCTTGATATCGCGGTCGGAACCGATCGGTCGATTAAACCACTATACAAACGACGTCCGTGCGAGCTAAATAAAACTAAGTGAAATTGGTCATCGTAAACGCTAGCGGTCTTCAAGTATTGTCAATGACTGTACATACAAGCAGCGGAAACGCTAGGTGCGGCAATCCATTCGATAGTGGGCACTCATTGGTAAATGTAAACACGGTGACGCCGGTTGCTATGTATTGGCCAAGCATAAGGAATATTACGGTATAGTCGCCCTAAAAGAGGTAAGTGTCCATAACACCTAGTATTCCATGAAGAGAACTATATTTCTATACAAATTTGCTATTTCTGGCCCAATGATCTCTCTCACAACCACAACGGAGAGGGAGATCTCCCTCTTATTCTATTCCTTAGTTCTCTTTCACAAGCTTTTTTTTCTTTTATGTGCTACTTTGATAAAGGGATGAAAAACTCGCATTATTGTCCACGGCCAGCGAAAAGCAATGGACAAGCGCACAGAAAGTACTAGGAAATCAGGTTAGCCGTGCATTTATAAATGCTATTTTTATTAGTTGATGATCATGCATGTGTTAGAAAGGTGCGTAGTATCGATATCAGGTGATTCGGCCACGTTCATCTGCTGTATCGGGCCAAAATGAATTATGTTAATACATGGAGAATCCAATCAGATCACGTAGGGAAGGGTCAATGCCTATTGTTATGCGTAGTGAGAGTAAGAAATACTTTTCTAGAAACTAATCTGCAGATAACCTGATTCATCAAATTCCGAATTTAATACTCGTCTAACTGACCGCCTTATTGAAGGCGTTTATTGTTTCAAGCTATTTTTTGGTTTTAAAAGGAATTCATATGAGTGTGCTATGTTGCTAATGAGTTTGTCTTCATTATAAACGTTAATGTGAATATCGCCGCAATGGTCAACAGGGTGTTCATTTAACTGATCTATATACATGTCCGAAATCAATGGCTTCTATTGACGCAACAAAATCATATCACAATTTCTGCATGATTTTGCCCCCTTAATATCAATAAGCTTTCCGGCTTCTTTCTTCTCTTAACATTCTTATCATGAAGGAGTAGTGAGAGAAAAAAAGCCTTGGGGCTCTTTTTCTTTTTTTTTTTTTTCTTCTCCCCCTTCTTATTTATGTTTCTGCCCCTTTTTTTTTTTTTTTATAGGGTGTAACTGAACAAATTGG
>CAJDSM010042047.1:0-15141 GCA_903981925.1 Ostrea lurida | reverse complement strand
CGCTCATTATCAAGTTCATAATTGTTTTCATTACTTTACTTATATGTTATAATTCAAATGTGTTTGTTAAAAACACTGTAGCCTCCCCTTCCATGCCATATGTTAAACAAACATGTACTTTACGGTACAGAATCTGTTGTAAACCAACAAAATTCTTTCTAATAATATCTAATCTTGAAGAGAAAGAAAAACCCTTCTATCAGTAGCACAATTACCCATCTTCGTCGTCTCTTCGAATCAAATCAGGCGTTCTCAAACTCGTTACTGACTCTCTCCGTGAGGCTCGGGATTTCATTCGCCGTCGCCATCGAATAAACTCGTCGCGAGGGCGTCCCTTCTACGTCCTCGTTCAATTTCATCTTTATCTTGAGTCTCCGTCATCTGGGACACATGTCGGATAAAAAAAAAAAAAAATACATAAAAAAAAAAATATCAATTTGGCTGCAACAATTTTGTTTATAGACAAATTCAACCTTGACTGACTACTGTGGAATCATCTTGGTTCATGGGACCAATGTTATGGATTTCGTGGGTCACTCTTACTCACGAATTTACGTGTCACGAAACATGTTTTTATTTTCCTTTTTAATCTTGATAAATTTATGCCGTCGCATTATTATCAATTACCCACGAATTCGTTCCCAACGAACCAGAAGAATTGGTCATCCACACAAAACATGGGCCCACGAATTAATGCAGTGATGCCACCAGTTATTTTCATACTAATTTACAATAAGGAGAACATCAACTGCAGATCTATTAAAATCACTATTTTATTCTATTTCATGTATGATCAAATTACTTACTAATCTCTCTCACCTTTATTTTCTAAACTGCTTTCAAACACTACAACTGCAGTGGACTAATTATGAAATAAAAAAATGAACAAAACAATCCACGCAGGTCCGTATCATGAAAATAGCTAAACAGCTTAAATTACCATTATTTGCCACACCCGTATTTGCACTGACCTTTCTTTTGACTTGACCCAGTTCTCCTCAATTTTGAGGCATAGTCTCCTCTTCTAACTGATCAATCTGACTCGGAGTACTTTCATGGTTTCGTCCAGACTTCGTCTCACTATCTATCACCTTCTCTCTCCTCCTCTCTCTTCCTCATCTTTAATAAGCCTTCCATTTCTTTCCTGAATCTGTTCCTCTGTAAACGATAGTATCAATGTGGGTTTGTCATTTATATCAAGGCGACATTGCTATAAAGTATAGTTAATCAGATTTAGCGAATGACATATGCTCCAGTTTTCTAAGGTCACAATAGAAGTTGGATGATGTCACTTCTAGAATCTGAGATATGAACAATGACCTCAAAAAACCACAAGCACTCTCACTGACTAAGTTACCGGACGCAACGTAATTCATGCTAAACAGAGCTTGTGAAATATGGGGAAAACACAGACAATAATTTTTATAAACATTGTTCATGGTCAAAAGAGGTGAACCTCTCCTCCAGAATCTGCATGACCAATGGGAGTCAATGTCCATGGAATAGCCAGAAATTTTTATCTTTATAAAACAGAAAACATGAAGCAGTGTATTGAAGGCGTAAAACTTTCAAAACACATTCAATACTATAAAGATATGTTATCTCTGTTACATAGTTCTCTTATAAACTACAAATTATTGCAAGCATATTATATCAACAGTGATCATGAATCATATATTCGAGGTTTGGAAAGAGTCTTTTTAAAACTGCCTTATTATACAGCATTAATTTCAATTAAGCATCCGGTACAATTCAAATGACAGTTTGAATTCCTGCCAGAAATAATTCTGTCCATTAATATATTAACATTATTGTGAAATGGCTGACAATTAATTGTAAAGTATTTATTTTCTTTTGGAAAACTAGCAATTGTTTTGACGTCTATTAGAAGGTGCCTGCCCTATTAAAAGACCATTGTTAAGAAAAAACATGTTTCTTACATAGAATAATGTGCATATTGTATTGCTGTCCTCATCGCGCAGACTCCGTAATGATTACGGACGTAGAGGTTTGAACGTTTAAAAGCGGATTCGCATTAACACCATTTGAGTAGTTGTGTAAACGAATTATTTTAGTTATCCACTAAATGCCAAAAAATAACTTCAGCTGGCGCCTTATTGTTTCTCTGGGGCATTAACATCAAAGGTCGTGATTTTTGAAGTTCTAATTACTAATTCTTTTAATTAAGGTCGATAAATTAATTTTATTTATTGTACCTGCATAAGATATGAGTGTATTCTAGTTTATGTCTGTACTGCTTTTGTAGTCCAATTGGCGGATATATATCATGCTTATAAAGGTATATAATATAACATTTTATTTTGTAAGTCCCTTGTTTTATGAGTAATTGATGTATCGTAAGACGACTTGTGGTGGCAAGAATTAGAACTGGATATATACAATTATAGTTATAAGACATTTGACGTGGGATGGGATGGTGTATTATTGTGTTTTTGTGACGCAATTCAAACTTAGAAAGTAGGGAGGGGGGGGGTGGGGGTTAGGCACAAACCATTAAAACCTTAACTTTATTTCTGCGTTCCATCAGTTTATAAGTTCCTTCATCCTCCTTCCTCACTTATCTGAGAGGCCAAATTGTCAGCTCGTTCGTGTGTGCTTTTCTTGGTTCGTGTTCGTGCTAACATCTCGTTCTACTCTCGGGCGTTGTATTTGTCTTTTGACATATTATCTCCTGATATTATGCACTACACTGTCCAATTATCGTAACAGTACGTACGGCAATACTCGACATTGAGGCCAACATGTCTACCCAGTGTGTATAAAACAATATTTACTTCTCTAGTTGAGAATAAAAGTTGATACATATTTTCTTGTTACGTGTCAATTGCCTTGTCTTGTCATTATTTTTATCCTCAAAGCTAATTCTGGTGCGACCTCCTATCTCAACTCATACTAGAATACCAATATTATCAACAAATAGTCACTGGAGGGGGGTACATTTGCCTCCTATAGGCCAAAAATTATATAGAGATATATATTAATAATATGTAATTCGTATATTTCCCACTTAGCTGAAATAAAACAAGGATTATAAAATAGAAATTCTCTTAAAACAGCGGTCAAGGCACTTAATATTTAAACATGAAAAATGTGGGTATAATATAAAGTATACGTACAGGCAAGGTAAATAAATAGACTCTCTCTCTCTCCTCTAGCACGATTTTGTCATGCACTTATTTTCGATTAAAGAAAACTTATTTCCGGTTACTTACGGGTATTACTATGGACTGATTATTGAGCATGCATAAATATGATCTCCGGTAGTTTAGTACCAAATAATATGAACACTCTTCCACGTTGCTTTGTTATTTACAGTCGCAAAGCAAGTGCAGGCTGTTGAACTTTTGGGAGTTAAAAAAAATATTTCGGTTTGCGATACCCTTACCGTTTTTTCGTACCTTCGATCAGGTGCATTCGACCATTTTTCATAACAACAAGTGGAACGTCATTGAAGGACAAACCAAAAGGACCGCAAAGCCAGAAGAAAGAAAAAAAATGCAAGGGCCATCTTGCTCTAAAATTTCACATGTGAGTAGCTGACACTAACTATATCGATTGTGCATTAGTGTTGGCAGGTCTTAAAAACTAGAATTATCGGTAATTTATGATGTCATTTTCAGTAAAATCACCCTATTTCGGTAATTCCGATTAGTCGAAATCTTTTAAATCACAGCAGACATTTGGTTCGGACAGATTAAAAGATTTTGTTCAGACCAGACAAAGTTTTGGTCAGACCAGGAACATGTGTGCAAAAAAAAAACCAAACTAATAAACAAAAAAAACCCAAAACCAAAACCTACGACAAAATGTCTTTTTATTGTTTTTAACAATTAATGCTCTACCATAATATCTAGCCAATGTGGTAAGTTTTCAACCGTCTTGGAATTCATAAACACCACGTGTGGCCTTAGAAATCGTGTTAAAAGATGGTAGCAAGTTGTCCTGTTTCTTACCATTTGATACTAGGTCGTGTTTGTTTTACACCACCAGCAGGAAAAATTCCCCTCATAGGAGACGTTACCCGCTAAGGTAAAGTACCACGGATATAGGCCAATGCTCTTGAGGGGGTTCTGTATGAATGTCTTGTCGTGACAGTTCTGCGATCATGATACCTCCGTTATTTAAGTCCAGAACCCTGACTCAGTCACATGTATCAACAAATGCGGAGCGTGATGAACGGTATAGGTCAGCTGACACAGCTAAGATAAAAGCTGAGCTCGAAATCAAGACCACCCAGTTTTCAAAAAGAACGTGGTCTTCCACTGATCTACGCACGGCAGGTCTGCGGACGTGACCTTGCACATGCGGCCATGTTCTTTTTAGTGACCTTCACTGTGCATCTGATCCCGGAGGTTCTTAGATAAGATGATCACGTCCAATATTTTTAATCAGTCATTTAGACCGACGTTCCAGGCTAGTTGTCGGTCCCAGGGATATTTATCGGCCCCTTGCAGACAGTTTTCGACAACTCTGTAATTTGAGTGGTACCTGAATACTAATCGTCGCGCTGAGATTCAGTCGGCTAGATTTTTGGACGGACGCCCCACGTGAATCTCGGAGCACCTATTCATAAGTCTTGTCTTGGAAATAAAGCACTCGGCTCGGCCGGCTGTATCAAGTAATGTCCTTTAGGTGACATGCCACTCGCTTCATAATATAAGTTGATATTTCGATTTGTTAAACTAACTTTCTCATCACTATTAATGTTGCATTTACTTACAGTCTAGATATGAAAATCCCAAACTAAAAACGATCACTTATTTTTCTGTTCAATTCTGACGCCATTGCTGCCAACAATATTTACCTCCTGAAATTGAAGAGTTCCCATAGTCTGTTTTGTTTTACCTTACTGTTATTATAGTATTTTTCTACACACATACGGGTAAATTTCTAATTCAAATAATAAAGACTATGGGGAACTCTTTCAATTTCGGGAGGTATAAATATTGTTGCAGCAATGGCTTTCAGAATTTAGAACCGGAAAATAAGTGTATCGTTTTTAGTTTTTGGTTTTTCATTATCTAGACTGTAAGTAATGCAACATTAATTAGTGATAGAAGTTAGATTTAACAATGAAATCAATTATTGAACGCGAGTGGCAGTGTCACTAAGTGCAACATTAACTTGATACAGCACGGCGAAGCCGGAGTGTTATTTCCAGACAAGAATTATGAATAGGTGTCCGAGATTCAGATGGGCGTCAGTCCAATATCTAGCCGAGCTGAAATCCAACCGAGGATTCCTGAATACATGTGAATGTTCATAATTACATTTGATTAGTAGATTGAAAGCAGATAAAAACAAAGGGATTTTTACGTGTCATGTGTGTTCTTCCACAATCTGTTCCCTTAATGATCTTTGACTCAGTTCATTAAGATTCAATAATAGAATTAAATTGATGTAGGCAGGCCTATCAACATTTCAAAAGACCCCCTTGTTCATGTTACCTTTCTGCACCTATATACAATAACATGAATAATACAAGTATTCCATTATCTATTCTTGACGCCATACTAGATTTTTTTCTTGTTGGTATATAGAAGACAAAAAGCTAATTAACTAATAACTGTTAGAGTTTAGTATTACATGTTTCAATCAATTTTGGTGAGATAGTTGACGCGTACCGGACTTGGAGGTATCTTATGGGTAAGAGGTACCGCTTATCTCTTTAGAATGTTACAGTACATTTCAGTTCATAATGATTTCTGTTTTGCCAAAATCAACGGTTACAAAAGAAATTCCTTCTTTTCTCAAAAAGAGAAACTATATTGTTATATTAGGATCTACTATTTTCGTAACTTCCAAAAAAAGCACGATGCTAACGATTAATTCCTTCCTCTTTTTAAAAAAGTGCAGTTCGCGCAGAGTGTAATCATTCGAGAATTTTCTTATTGGATAAAATTAACTTCCGGTAATGGCGACGTTTGTTATTACGTTTTTTCCTCCAGAACTGACATTACATATTCTTCTAGAGGCATGCCAGAACTGCGTGTTATAATGAGTATTTCTATGCGGAAAAGGTTTGAATATAAATTTTCGCAAATCAGGGAAAGTATTTACCGACAGGCCCGGGAAAAAAATGCCCGCGGGGAGAAGAAAGAAATGTTAGATTATAAGCAAAACGCCTTTGCCTTCGGCGAAAATAGGACGTTTTTTTCCACGTAAGTCTTTCACATTCGGGTTATTCACGTAACCAATTACTGGAGATGCTTCAGTTTATATACACAGTGGTTATCATTCCTACTCAAGTATGCTAAATTAATATACCATAAGGTTGTGTTGGAATAACACACACCCCCCTCCCCCTAGATTGAGTTTTATCTCAGGCCCTGGAATATTGTCTTTTGGGTTGCGAGGAGTTTTAAAGATGACTTGTGTGAATTGATTGGCAGTTAGACGATGGAAATATAGATTTAATGTCTGTTGAAGTTCCTACGGATAAACAACGCCGTTTGAACACTTCCTTGGGCGAGATCCTCGCGCTATAAAAGTGGATAAATCCCTCTCCTTTGCGATAAAAAATAATATCCGCATCACCGAAACATCTGGAGGGAGTATATATATATATTTGTATTTGAGTTTAAAGAAGAAAGTGGAATGTCCAATACTTCTACAAATATGTATTATCAACAAAGAGTTACTCACAATTGCATTTCTTTATTGTATTGGGTTTCAGTGTCCTTGCTCTCTTTTGCAGCAATGTTGATGACTTGTGTATTGATTCTAATATCATGGTAATTTCCTGCCATGTCCAGTATTCTCGCACTACTTTAGCAGTGCACAGTGTTTCTTATTATTTTCAAGAAAACTGCAAAAATACCTGTATTTTGGGTACTGTTTATTTTCTCGGTAGAGAGGGTAATCGCGTATTAAGTTAGTGACGCAAGATCTTGAATAAGGGAAAACAAAGATGGTTCCCAACCTGATAAATGTGCAGTTTTTCTCTGGTTAAACCCTATTTTCTGGGTCGGATATTTTGTAGGGTGTCCAAAAACTCCATGCATGAATAAGGAATGGCTGATTCATTTAGCACAGAGTAGATAGGTTATTGATAGATTGAGATGCTTAAGGAATTAGCTTCAATGATACTATCGAAGAATTACATGATTAATCATTGGCCGTTTTCAGTCTTTGAATTCCTTCTTCAAACGCCCAGGGTAGTATGGGAATTAAATCTTCCCTCACTGGAATACCAGATGTACTCAGAGCCCAACCGCTTAAGGTTTTTTAATAATTTGGTCAACAAGCAAAGTCCTGTTACCTGCAAGACTTGGTTTCAGGGTAATTGAAATTGCAGGAACTACAGATTGATTACAAAGTAGGATTTGAACTACTCTTATCTAGGCCCAAGAGCTGCTCTACAAACATATTTAAGGTTGTATCTCTCTAGTCTCTTTCTACTCCTTACTCGTCATTCAGCTAATTGCTTGAGGAACTTCTTACCTACCCAAAATACTTGATGTGATTAATGTTGAATTTTTAGTCCCCTACGACGAAGTTACGAAGGGGATTTCATTTGTCGTTGTGCACTCTGTCCGTCTGTCCTGTCCCGTCCAGTTTCTGGTAATCAGTTTTCACAGCCTGTTTCTGTCTCACTGCATTGCAGATATCTCATTTGGTATTTGGGACATTGGCTTTGCCATACAAGTACAGATCAAGTTTTCGAGTTTGGTTTTTGCATCCTTCTCGTATTCCCAATATTTCACTGAGTTATGGCCCTTGGTTTCCTTCTCATCTGACATCCTTACTCTCTCTCAAATAAATGGGTAACTTCATGCTTTTTTTCAGTTGATCGAATACCGTTAACTTTAATATTTCCTCTCGCCTACGTGGGCTCGCCATAGGTACCATCTTTATATCGGTTTTTGTCGGAGTGTTGGATATTTGGGATACGAATTATGCTTATGCCTTTTACCACCGGGTGTGATAAAACCCTCAACAGTTCGAGTTAAATGTTTCTGAAGATCGAACACTTTCATTTATTTTATTCACTGCGAGTTCACATTCAGGCTTGTTTACCTTTCTAATCCTGGCTTTCACACCATAAAAATATGAGTCAGATATAGCCGGGTAATATAAACTGTCAATCTAGAATGATATGTTGCACTTGTGTCAAAATAATTTTTATGTAAAGCAACGCGATTAATTGAGCGATACTGACATGTCATATTGCTATGCATATACTCAATCTAGAAATGCCTAATGTTTCAATTATACTATACTTATTTTCGCCAAGCTTTGGACACGGTGGTTATTAATTTGAACACGGTATATACATACGCAACTGATTTAGGCCTTGACAAAGAAACAGAACTGACAAATTAAGCCACCAGACAAGGTGAATCAGGCACCTAACATGGTATTGGACATTGAAATACCTGAGATAACAACATGGTCTACACTGCAGTGTAGTTCACATTAATCCTTGCCATGGTATTGGTAGTTTCTCAAAGCCACAATTGAAGAAGACTTGGTCCGATCGAGGAGAGCGACGTATGCAACAGAAGTCTACTGAACTTGGGTTGCCCCAGTGTGAGAGGGTATACCCCCTGAGCCTGATTTCAGCTATGATGATGGGGAAAACGGCAAGTTCGAACAAACCTCTTTTAGGGGTCAGCTTTGGAGGCAGAATTATGGTTAATTCTTAGACGGCTATTTCTTATTTCTATAACCAGGTGGTTTGGTATTGGCGCACTATATGGGATGTACTATAATGGAACATCGGCATTACTGAACAAGTTTGGATGGCGAAGAAGGTGCGCGAGGGCTTCTTGCAAACAGTTGATTTTCTGGTCTTATGACGGAGAGGAGAAATATTTGGGTAAAGATGTTAGGAGGTAAATGTATCAGGCCACGCATCTTGAATGAAAAAAAATATATCATGATTGATTCCTTTTCATGACCCCTTTGAAAAAGAGGTTGCATTATTTTTGCTCTTTTTAGAAAGCTGTCTATTCAGTCCAGTCTCATGGGTAGTCTCGGTTGGGACTCATTGATAGATCCTATAGGTTGCTTTTGTTTTGATGGGTGGGCATCTTGAATCTCTCTTGACCCCTTTTTAGCTTGGGTATAACTAATCATATTTCCGCCTGGTACAGGCGCGGTTTGCCCTTAGTTTAAGAAGAAAGATCGAGTCCTTGTTCTGATCATGTACTTATTATGTATGTGTGGCACTGCTATCATTGAAATCTATACAGTAGGTAGTATTTGTTGCCAATTTTTCAGGTATTTCTACTGACTTCTGATAAAAATTGCTGTCGCTCTTGTGGGCCAGTAGCATGTTGATTTTTACGATCTCCTTTCAACCTCCTCTCCGCTTCTCTTAAATTGGCCTACTACTATTCTTTTTTCTTCCAATAATGTATGTTTCATCCACTTTTTTAGGTGGTTAACTGTGGGTTACCCCTACTATTGGAAAATGTATAGTGCTCCACAGGGTTGAATATCAAAACTAAGTATCCTCGCAAATTGTGGTAGGGTACACCCATAACACAAAAGAATCTACTGGTGTCATTTCAATTCAATCAAATTCCTAGAATTTTTGTCCAACTAATGCTGCGTGGAATAAAGGAACTGAGAAAATTGCACATTTAACTATGACCAGAACTATGTGACTTACCTAATTTAGTAGATTGGAAATGGATTTTTAAGTCTAGGAAGGTCATTGAGGTGGTGGAGGTGGGATTTCAGCAACTGTGGCAAGAAGGGCCAATTTGTGAAAATTTAGTCATTCTGGTAATGAGGTTTTTCTATTTGGTAAATACTATCGAAACATCAACTGCGAGGATATATAAGTATTCTTGTAGATCAATCTCAATTACATTAATTTAGTGATATACTTCATTGCGTGATGTCGAGTTCATGTGTAAGAACCCATTATTTGTTTGTAATTTGTTTGTTTGTTTGGAATATATATTCCATTGAGTTCAAAAGATATCTTCTTAGGATAATATTAAGAAAGAAAAAAAGATCAAAGTTGACTAGGAAATGCCAGTGCATCATTTTCTTGTGCTCATATACTTTTCCATGGATTTGCAAAAATTTCTGCAAATTTCCATATTGTAGTACATGCTTTTGACTTAGGAATTGTTTTTGGCAAAGTCCAAGATTCAGATTTTTTATGCCCCGCCTTCGCTATTAAAAGGGCCAGCCTGACAGGTAGATGTTATTTGTGACTATCGTCCTCTAGAACCTCTGGATGATTTCAATGAAACTTTAGTGCAATGAACGATTCATAACATGTAGCATATGCATTAAGGAGAGTGGATAAAGGCTGCTCAAACTTTTAATACAGGATTACTAGGCAATTCACCCGCTGCTGAGTGGTATTCTCAGGTGAGAATTGTGATTTACAATGAACCCAGGGTAGGGGGTGGGTTCAGCTTACTTTTGGGGTACATACTGTGGCGGTTGTTAGATCTCCAAAAAACCCCATAATATAATCACATATTTTGAAAAGATCCATACACAGTGGCGGATTTAGGGCCCCCGCCCCCTCTTTTGCGTGACCAATCTTAATCATTCATGTTATAGGTATATAGTTCAAATCAAGACTTTGCTCTTACTAAACGTAACTTTAAAAGCCTCTAAAACGCCAAGCTTGAGAGCTTCGGGGCCTTTGCCCCCCTTAGGCCCCCACATTGGTTTCTCCCATGACCTTAAGCCTTATTTTGGCTCCTTATGTTTCACAATGACCCCCCCCCCCCCCTTCGACAAATCCGTGGGATCCGCCACTGATACAATTCATATATTTTTGAACCCGTGGGGATCTGGGGTTTGAATAGGTCGTCAGCATCCCCTTACGTGTCGTAAGAGGCGACTGAATGGCGGCGGTCATTCGGATGACGCACCGCCGGACTAAAAAACCGGGCAGGAGGTCAACGGTTGTCCACAGCAGGTAGAAAAGCTAGGTTGACACGAGTTTAAACGACTTCCACTTCCGGTCATCTTGACTTACAAGGGCCATACGAGTGCCGAGCCATAGGACCTAAATTTTGCAAGCCATTCACTGGCAATGTAAGGTAAGAACGATCTCTTTCAGCATACTCTGTAGGAGAATCGTTTCGTATTAAAAACAATAAGAATATGTCATGGTGCAGCATATGTTTCGTATATCTCATAACAAAAATTGTATAAAATTTACATTTCATCACAAATTGTATCAGTTTGATATCCATGATAACATATTGCTATTGTAATACCTGGGCTTGTTAATATAATCTAATTCCTTTGTTCTTCAGTGGTAGGGGGGATTTTCAAGTGCAAGTTTTATATGCTATTCGCGATCATTAAGAATTTTCTCGGGTTCAAAAAGCGCCTATGGACATTAGGTTTCTACAGTGAGTCCAACTTTGGGGAAGGGTCATGTCATGTAGATTTGATGAAACATCAACCATCGCTACTTGAATTAAATCGGCCAGTGTGGATTTATCAGGTTCACACCTGAAAATTCATTATTAGTTGTAGATCTTTTTGAAAATAAAATACAATTGACTATTGTTGCTTTATTGGGAGAATTTATATTTTATTCGTTATCTCGGAATCAATACACCGCACGTCTTCGTTGTGGTTCTAAATTTAATGTTTTCGGAGGATTGACATTTCTCCTAAAATACGTCAAATACGATGAAGATTCTTCTTGTCTTGTTAAACTTCAGGTAGGAGAACTTATAGCATTGATGATATAAAAAATAGATGTCCCGTGTTGAACAGTGAATGAAGATAGGATTGTGCGCCAAATGTCGACCTTGGGTTAATTTAGTATATAGATGGGCTTATGCCCTTGGACTTTAGATTTTTTTTGGTGTCAAGGCAAGGTACACCAAAAGCTTCCTAATAAGCTACAAATAAGTATCAGATAAGGTAGGGTGACTAAAAAACCATGAAGTAAGGTACTTAAGTATTACAATAAGACTGCCCTTAAAAGATCAATAAGTACTGAAATGTGAGTAAAAATTATTCACCTATGGTGTAAAATACAAATAATAAAGAATTTTTCCCGTCGCACGAAATTTAGGCTTCAATAGCCGTCAGGGGTTTAGGCCGCGTTAAGCAGGGGCAGACAAGTACAGTCATTTTAGGGCTATTTTGGGTCAGGGAAAACCGCAAACAAACACATATTAATTTAGGCCTTATCTTTAATTTGGCCACTCTAAAAATAAAGATAATATATTACAATTGTACTTTATAATATACTCAACACGCGATATCACCCAAACACCTACACAGAGCATATTCAGTGTGCTTTCATTATTCATCCCTATCCCAGATAAAATTATAGCTAGTCGTTTGTTTTTTTTTTTTTTTAAGTTTTTTAATTTTTTTTATTTTTTTATTATCTATCCATTGAATTAATTTAATTTATAATTCCTTTATAGTCGTTTTTTTTTTTTTTTTTTTGTACTTTTATCTTTTTTTCTTTATTTTTTTTTTTTACATTCTTAATTTTTTTTTAATTTTTTTCTTTATTTATTACAAGCTAAGAACATCATATTTTGTTGTTGTATATGACAATTAAACTGATAAGAAATGAATCTTATATTTCTGATGGGGTGATAGTGCAGGTTATCACCGAATTTTAGACGGGAAAACTTTTCATCAAGCCACTTCGGCGACATTGATGAGTTTACCGTGTAAAATTCTGTATTACCTGCCACACCCCCAAAAATATAAGATTCCATTTCTTAATAACTCCTTTTTTCAAAATACCAACCAAACCAATTACGTATCGATATTAGTTTCGTCTAATTATCCCTATATGCCGGTTATAAGGCACTGCTTTTTTAACAAAGATTATTACCATTTGGCTAGTTACTTCCAATCATTATGAAACATAAGCATTTTCATTATACAAGTACACAGGTTATAATTTTATACCATGGCGCAAATCTTCATTTACACCTTAACACAGACATGCGTTTGAAAAATCAGAAAGCCTATATTATTCACGTACGACCAACCAGCGGCCATTGCTGGTTAGAACAATGATTGACTAATATTCCTCAATACAACAAATGTACAGAAACCATGACATGTTGCTTTATTTCGATCTTGCGAAGAAACCAATATCAATCTATCATTTAAGGTAAGTTGTCTTTTTGTTAAGCATAAAACTGATTTTGTAGAGAACGTGTATATGTTCAACTTGAATAAAGCACAACATACGAGTACTTCCTATGCTTTTACGTCAAAGTTTTATTATACAATTAGAATTGATTGTTCTCTGTCACCCTGTTTCCACGTACCATGAGAGGAACAACATGCAATGGTGAACTTTTTAAAACATCCATAAGAATTTGTTAGCTAAAACGAATCTCGTCTTTAACAGTCATCATTTTTCGAAATTTCTACGGTCAGCTACAGTAAATGACCTTGATGGGCGATTACAATTATCACTAAGTCAGATGTTGTTTTCATTACCCTTTGTTTAACTTTCATTTTCGTACCTAGAACTTGACGACGCAGTAACCGCCGCTTTACCTTGTTTCGACTGCAGCCTCACGGTGGGTATGGCGCCGGTCAGCAGAGGATGCTACTTTCCTCCATGCACCTGTAATCGCTGCCTTCGCTTGTGCGGAGGTCCGTGTTGCCCTACAACTCAATTTTGTAATATATGGTTGGGACTGAATATGATTACGTATACACCCACATTGTTTACTTCGCCATTTAATATTGTAAACTGTTTTTCTTTAAAAAAGAAGAAGCCACGTGTACAAAGAACGAAAACAAATCAACTTTCAATTATTTCATAGAGTCTTAAGCGTTGACCCACCCTCATTGTGTTGTCATAGGTTTTTCAAAAATCTTGTATTCCAAACTTCTTGCACAATGATAGAAATTACTTTCTAAGGAATTTCATTGCATTGGAATTATAATAAAATAATTGCGTAAACTTTTGATAGGGAATAGTGAAGAAATCGCTATTTCCCATAGATATTTCATTAATTATAACGAAAAAGAAAAATTGTAAAGGGCAATAACTCCTATGGTTGCAATTCCCCAAAGTATATTCTACATTGATTTTCCTAATATGCACATTAAATTTATGCATATTTACAAATAAGCAGTTTAGAAAAACTGCTAACACTTAAAATTTGTCATTTGTATTTATCTTATTCGATTCTGTTCTAAGAAAATTATTCAACATATGCGATTTTCTGATGTAACTCTTCTTATATTTCTGTTTTTGTATGTCTGGCATCTTAAAACAGATGGCAACATACACATTTTCTTTCATAATGAATTATATTAAACTTTAAAGGAGTAGAAAAAGAAGTAATATTCAGGTTTGAACACATAAATTCCTTAGATTTCCTGAGGGTGGATCAACCTTAAGCAATAATTATGTCCGGATTTCCCAAATCCAAGATGGGCGATATTATGAATGTCCTACATCTCATTCCAACATCAAACAATGTAAACTCGACAACAGCTCTACGGAAGAACTCAAGGAAAGGATTCTGAAAAATAGTATGGGTTATTAAAAAACAACATACATTTCTTCTTAGTTGGTGTGCAAAAGTTAGAAATACATACAATTCGTATTTATCTTACATGAAACAGTCAACTGCTCTACAAAGAATATGGATAATACTTTTATTAATCATATTAATATTAAAAGAAAAGATGTTCTGCTCTTAATAGAAAATGTATGCTGTAGTTTTCTTTAATTCACTGTCATTTTTCGAACTACCTAATCAGCGTTTTTATCGGTATATCGATAAGCCTCGCTTTGAGATACGAAAAAAAATCCAGACATTTGAGAGAGCTTATACAAACATCTGCGAACCTTTTTCATCTTTTCAGACGCATACATTAATTTACTTTCAATTCTTGTTTTATATTCTATTTGGGATTTACGAGATTTATCGCTATTCGCTATCGTTGCCTTTACATACTTGTAAAGGTATGCTAAGCTTCAACGAAAGTCTTCGCAAAGAATCAAAATAGATAATAAATTCGGACACAAAACAAAAGAATAAAAAATGCAATACAAATAAAAAAGTATAAAATGCAAATAAAAATATATACAAAAGAAATTAACAATTATACTATACAATTGGAAAAGATACAATATAAATGAAAATATAAAACACAATGAAAACTTAAATACAATACAAA
>CAJDSM010042046.1:12500-23905 GCA_903981925.1 Ostrea lurida | reverse complement strand
CCAGGAAGAGGATAGTGAGATTAACCATCGCTCAAGCTGAGTATAAATATTTAGTTGCGAATCTTGGCTCTAGACGAATAGTGTTTTTGATTCGAGAATTATGCCAAGAGATTCTGTTTATGAATGAATATGATGTTAAGCTCACGATAACTAATAGCACCTTTTGAGACCAAAGAATATGCTGTCAACACCTTGATTTATTAACAAAATCACTACTAATGATATTAAGTTTCAACAATTTCTTCGTAACTTTTAAAGAAATGATTTGTAGTGTTATAGAAAATATTAGAGTAGAAGTATGCTATGCATTGCGTCTTTGTTCTACGACCAAAATTTATGCCTAATCATAGATTTATTTATTCCGCATTAATTGCCGAAAATGGTTTTTTGACCAATAAATTGCTAATACCTGCCCAGCACAATTTTTTGCCCTTGAGCACACATTAACTTTCATCTGTCACATGCATAGCACTGTAAACAAATTTCAATATAATACAATCATAATCAGATAACAATTATTATAACTAAAAATTGAGCAAATATTTCACCCTTACGACAATTTAGAAATTAATTGAGGCATATCTATGAAATGTTGGCACACTCTGTTCATACGACAGTTTTTTTTAAGATGAAAACTTTAAACACCCTATCAAAAAAATAAAATAGTTATCTAACAAACTTTCAAGGTGGGACCCTCTGGGAGTGAGTTTCCGACCTATTATGTTGTACCTCTCCGTCAGCCTGGAGCTTGCATTCGCTCCGAGGTACGCAAAGGGCCCATTGCACTAGTCGAGTAATGAATGATATTTTTTTTTAAAGCGCGCGCGAAGGAGCAAAAGTACACATAGAACTGGGGGCCTCAACAGAACACAGTATATTGGTAGAGTATTGGCAACTATCAATGAGTTTTAATGGCAGCAGTCTAATCCGAGGGTATCGCGCAAAATTCTATCACGGCCTCCATAGGATGAACCCCGTTGTTTGCAATCTCACAAATACCTGAAGGGCCGGGCCACGTGCCCGAAACGCTCATACTTGTTGACTTGGATGCCTTTGTTTCATACCCCCTTATATATCGTTTAGAACACACTGGTCATGATGAGATAACAATAGTGAGACTTAAAATTGTACCGATCTCAGAGTGAGCGGTACACCCCCCCCACTACCGTTTAATTCTTCCGACTAAGCGGGCTTCCACTGCGGGTGTGAACCTCCGAGCCAGTGCGCAATGACATTAGGACTTACACACCTCACTCCGCGAGTTGAGCGGGGGGGGTGATGCGGCGTGCGTCGCTTGTCAAGGCATGTATCATTGTCATGGACGCGTCCATGGTTGCTGCACTACCCCCCAGCCCCATCTCGGACACCTAGATGTATGGTTATATTGTTAAAGTTTATCTGGTTATGATATCCACCGACCAAAGAAAAAAGTGTGGATAGCTAATATTAGGGAGAAACTATGATTACATCGGTTATTTTTAGCAATTTTTTCTCTCTACCACCTGAATACGTGAAGAATCTTGAAACATATGTTTTTTATTGTTATAATTAATATAACAGAAGGGATCGGCACAAGTTCTGAAAAACTCGAGAACAGTTGCCTTCTCATATATTTAATTCTGATACCAATATATTTAGTTCTTAAAGGTGAAACTTAAACTCTCACCATAAGAACTGAATTATACTAAGGAATATAAACATTAAGTTTCACGGGTATTTTGATTTAATGATTAACTTAAATCAGCAGAGAGAAGAGCTATTCTTCTCTGTGTACACACGCTAGTCACATCTAATGAAGTTTTCGTGGGGAGTTTATACAAGTACTAATGGCGGGATAAATGGCACTATATCATATACAAAAATATTTAAAGCTACTTAGAAATAAACGACTCCAAGACTACTTTTTTTATTATAAATCTATACTCTGTAACATAGGAAAGAAACAAGTTCATATTTGCATTGAAGTAAAGGACAAATCAGTAAATAAAGGAATAGTCAAGCATCACACCATAGTGGTAGAGAGATATCTCGATAACGGAGTGATATTCCCACACAATAAATGTAACAACATTGCAAATAGAACTTCCACACGAACAGAACACTCCCCTCCAAAAAATAGCATTAACATAAATCATTTCTGCGGGGCAGTAGAGTGAACTTGAGTTGACACGAGAAAAAAGAATGACTAAGTTGGATCGGGTTTCCTAAGGGATAGGTAGGCAGGTCTCTCCCATGTTTAAGCGTCCACCCAGTCAGAGACACTAGAGGATGGTATTCATACTAATGTATCACCACTGCCGTCAGCCGCATTGTCTTGGACCATCTGGAGATATTAATGATATCCATTTCAGGTAGGTTACATACAATATATGCCTTAATCCGTGATATGTATCTCACAAATTCACCAGTTTGCGTGCACTCACTCCTGATCAGGCGAAGCATATTAAATGTAAAAGGGAGGATATGAATGATCTTTGGGTAAAACTTGAGAAGAACAATTTTTGTTGTTATTTTTAGAGAACAAACGCGTTTATCAAAGAGCAAAGAGTGTCGAATGTGTCACTTTTAGTTGCTTAATTGGGCTCACCTAAAGTGTATGAATTCCATTGGCCTATAGCTACTGCGACCAAATGTATGGTATATCTAGCCAGTGTTTGTGGACATGCATGGTTCAATATTTGCCGATGTTGTCTCGGTTGCATAATAATTGATTCATCTTGTGACGCGTATTACTTGGAAGATATTTTTGAAGGATAATCTGGTCACCAGCTAGTTGATCGCCAGAACGAGTAGATTTGTACAAATAATTGTTTGTTTTTTGTCCTTAGCATGGAACAAGTGTCACAAGCGGTTACACACACGCACCAGTTTCGAAATAGAGAGAGTCTCGCGATGCCAAGAAAGTAAGACCTGTGACTATCCTCGCGGGCTGCTAACTGTAATTTTTCTAGTTTTTCTGAATACTTCTAACTTACCTAGTACAGTCGAATTTGGGTAATGAAGCAGCGTATGAGAAACTTAGTGAGCACATTCACTTGTTTGTCCCACACCCGCATATAAACAAACTGTTTCGCGCGCCTCCCGAAAATTCTTTGAAGGGAAATAACTCGGACGCATCTCGAAACCGGCTTAATGAATACACAAAGAAAGTAAAAAAAAAAAAGAAAGAAAAAAAAAAAAAGAAAAGAAAATCTGTGTCTAGGGAATGATAAACCTTAATATCTATTAATTTCTCTGTTCTATACCAAATGTGTAGGAAGATCTGGACAACCTTTAAACTTGAAATGAAGGAATTTGTCATTTGACCTATAACATTAGAATGAATTTTCCTCATGGTAGGCCTATAGATTTTTTTTTAGATTTTTATCCCTTGAGACCAAGGTAACGATTTTAGAGTGCTTATTCTATTTGAACAAATGAAATTCAGAAGATCCCTGGATGCACCAGCAAATTAATGAAATTTCCAAAGTGGATTTTGATACTTTTTGCAAATAACTTAACCGATAAACTGGGATCCGATTTCTACCTAGATAGATATTTCACATGATTTCAGTTTAAGACACTCTCTCTCTCTCTCTCCTCTCTCACCTCTCTTTCTCTCTCTCTCCTCTCTCTCTCTCTCTCTCTCTCTCTCTTACCTACTTTTTCTAAAAATCCGTCTACATCGATTAAATATCTTTTGTGGTTTTCTTTCTTTCCTTATTTTTTTTAACTGTTTGAGGATTGACAAGTATATACAAATCAAATGGTATATCAGCTTTGGCAAAGAGTGGCCTGAAGTAAAATATCCTCTATTCAGATTATCGATACTCAATATTCTATGAGTATATGGACTTTGATATGACAAATAGAATTTTGTATTCACTCTCATCCCGGCAATTAAAAATCCAAGACATGACATTGCATGCATGGCACATCAAGGTACACAACACGAAGGTTGATACTGATTGGTCAACGAAGGATACAATCCAAGAAAAAGAACACATATTTATCATCGGTGTTTCAGCTTGAAATTACACATTTTAGTGTTTATATTATTCAAATCAATAATCTTGAAGGATTTGCTATCAAATGGCTTTTAAAGGACATTGTACAAATTCCCTCAAAAGATTTCACAAATGAAAAGGCAAAGATTAACAAGGAGTGATCAATCTCGTAAGTCCCAAACAGAATTAACTCGAATAATTCAAGCCCTCCCGTCTCCGGTTCTCTCCGACTGTGTTAATGTAGCGATCGATAGAGAGCGGAATATAACGACTGGATTATTCGGGTTAAAAAAGAATACAAAAAAAAAAAAAAAAAGTTGGGCGAACACGGACCCCTGGATACATCAGAGCTGGGATCAGGTGTCTAGGAGGAGTAAGCATCCCCTGACGACAGATCACACCCGCAGTGATCCCATTGTCTTGATCAGGTAAACGTAGTCCAAATCAGTGTCTACAATTGCTGTAAAACACGTCAGACAGCATTTGGCCCAATGGCAGGTCATACTGGCAAACTAGATCGTTATAACGACCATAGAATTTGCGAAATGCTGCCTTTAAAACGTGACTGTTGAAACCCCTGCAACAACAATTTGTTTGTAAATAGGTTGTCTTGATTCAAAAACTGATGATACGAAGGACAAGCTCTCGTGTATCGAATAAGTTGAGAGACCTACACACCATATGCAGGTGATAAGAATGATCCTACATAAATATGGGAGGTTGACGATGGAGAAACTGAAATATTTCTGTTTTTCATAAGGTTGAGTTTTTAGTTTCTCATTAATCTCTATATTCAATGAAATATCCAAGTACCAAACAGACATGGGAGACTCTGTGTTGTTGTTGTTTGTTTTTTGTTGTTGCTTTTTGTAGTTCGCTGGGATATATCGAATCGACATATGAATGGAAACTATCATTATTAATAGATAAAATCGAAATTAAAGGTCACTGCTAGAAGACCACTGCTGGGGATTTCTTCTCATGTAGAAGCTTTTGAATGAATTCTGTCTCATAGGAATATAAAAACAGGTCAGCTAGCAAAGGAGCTCAATTTGTGCCCATGGGAATACCAATAGATTGTTGGGAGACCTGATTACCAAAAAACCGCAAAGATGATGTCAATGAGGAACTCCAGCATTGCTTTAATATCAACTTCAGAATACTTGTGCGTAGAATCAGAGTGGAGTTTAACAAAATAATTTTTAGAATGACTGATCACTAAATATGAACATTTGCTTTTTCCATTTTTGTTGAAGAAGCAACGGTTAGTCTTTAAATTATCATGCGGAATGGTCGTGTAAAGTATTGGGAAGTTTTGATGTTGTTGATATGAGAAAGGTTCTGGAATTTCAAATTCACTAGAAGTTCTTCAGAATCTACATTTGATTTACACCACTTCTGGCATACTAGTATGTTGTTTCACAATGCGTCTGAAGTTGCTCCTTCATAGCTGTCATTTTTTTCGTGAGGAGTAAAGACAGGGGCTTAGTGGAACATTTAACCAGATTCAGCAATGTATCTTTGTTTCTAAGTTTTTTTTTAAAGTTTTGGAATCCAGATTTTGACTACGGAATACTCTGTTTGCCTAATCAAGATATACTGCAGGCGCGGATTCAAGGAAAGGCGTACCGGGCGTACGCCCCCCTAAAAACACACACAAAAAAACCACCACTCAGACGCAATAAAAAATACTAAAACCTCTCAGCTCCAAATGTTATTTTTCGTCTCATGTCACGTATTACTAAAATGCACGTTATCAGTTATATTATAAGGAGATTCTCTATTTAAAAAATAATAGTGATAAGGGAGTTGATCATGATCCATGCCCCAAGTGCCTGCATGTGGTTCGTATGTCTAAGACGGGATTTTAATATTCTTCTTATACCTTATATCCATTCTGACAAGTTATCAAGTTCTTTTTTCATATTTGGTCCATCATCTGATATAATCTTCCACAGAATTCGTAATGAAGATGAAGTTGTTGCCGATTTAATGATCGAGAGTCTCTGAATTTAGGACCTTTTGAAATAAGTGATCTCAGATCCTCATTTTCAACTATATTAACATCACCAGTAATGGCATGTCCAGCTGGACTGTAGTTGAAAGAACAAGAACAGGTGGATAATAAAGTACAAGATTATCAATATCTTGGCACTGTAGAATTTGCTTAAAATTAAAAAGTTAAGATGTAATAGTGGAAGTATATTTGTAGGAAATGCAAGTTGTAAATATGCTGGAATACAAGAATGAACTTTTTTTTATGACGAAGAATGTTGCTTATGTTTACGGCATCTATTCCTATTAGTAAATTTGAGTTTAAGGACCCAGTGGCAAAACTATCCGTAATTCGCGGTAGTTTAAAAAGCCTGATTGTGATGGGCAACATCCATAATCATAGCATTCAATCTATATTCTGGTGCTGAAGAATCCACGTATGGACTTGCTAATAACTTATTCAAAACTTTCAATGGGACAGAGTAAGCTTTTGTGCGAATGTGATGTGGACCTAATTCTTGGTTGACGTAAGGTAACAGTGAATGAAGGGTGGCATCGTGTATGTATGGTCTTTATATGAACGATATCTATGACTACGTTCACGTCTTTGTGAATTTGGTAAACGCCCCATCACATTATTTCCTTGTGGACTAGTTAGGTTTCCTACATCTTGTACGTTATCGTTGCATCCATCTGGAAATGCAGTGTCTAGAGTCTTGATCCAGTGATCCTCTTAAAGTAGGATTGTTTGTATGATGGTAATTTTCCCCCTAAAATTCTAACTTTCATGGACAAGATGGAATGATCTGGGTCAAATGCAATGCTTGTAAAGAAGTTGGTTACCACCCTCATTTATTTGAAATTCGTGTCCCAACATTCCTTTATTCAGTAACCCCTTAGTTTTCCCAACATAAATTAATCCACCGAGGTTAGACTCAATTTCATAGACAACATTAGAAGATTTACAGGTCAATTTTTTGAAAGTTTTGGTACAATAACGCCCGGTGAGATTACTAGTGATCAATATATCAGGTTTTACCCGAATATTTGGAAATGGTGCATAATACATTAACGGAACTCGGAAATACTTATATCTTGAGATCAGTCATTAAAAATAAAATAACCAAAAGATCCGAGAGTTCCCTATTAGCAATATCCACATGTACGCTGCCTTTCAACACTATCGGAATTCCCATGCGCATGAATTACTTTCCTTTATTGGCTGATCCTCACGTGTATTCTTGTAAGGCAGAATTTATTCTAAAGCTTTTAAATCTAAAGAAGACAAAATCGACATGTAGATATATTGACGCCACTGTATCTAGTAACAGTTCACTTTCATTCATATATCCATTTGGAATCTCTTGGTGAACTCAAAATCAAAGACACCACAGAGTTTTCCACGCCTGTTTCATATTAAGATACAGAATATAAACATTTAGCAGCAAACTAACAGTTGAACTTCATGACAAATGAGATAACTTCAGCTTCTTTATCGTCAACTTCCCATACTTATGTAACAATATCCTATTATCACGTGCATATGGTTTTATGTCTCTCAACTGATTCGACATGCAAGAGCTTGTTCTGCGTATGATTAGTTTTTAAATCGAGGCAAGTTACTGACAAACAAGTTGATGTTACATGGATGTCGCTACTGACAAATAATTGATGTTACATGGATGTCGCTACTGACACACAATTGATGTTACATGGATGTTGCTACTGACACACAAATTGAATGTTACATGGATGTTGCTACTGACACACAAATTGATGTTACATGGATGTGCTACTGACACACAAATTGATGTTACACATGGATGTTGCTACTGACACACAAATTGATGTTACATGGATGTTGCTACTGACACACAAAATTGATGTACATGGATGTTGCTACTGACACAAATTGATGTTACATGGATGTTGCTTACTGGACACAACAATTGTATGTTACATGGATGTTGCTACTGCACCAAATAAATCTGATGTTACAAGGGTTCCAGCAGTATCGTTTAAGGAAATTATTGCGTGGTATCACGTGGTTTATTGCTTTAGTACGGGAAAATTATGACATCACAATTAAAATCATGTCACCTTTTTGCAAATCCTATGGTTGTTACCTGTCATTACGTCAAATGTTGCATTTCATATATTCTTATTTTGACTACGGATTACTCTGTTTGCCTAATCAAGATATAGGACTCGCCAGTCAACAGGGGATGCTTACTCTTCCTACTCACCTTACTGCACCATTTGTTGTGTTTGCAGGGGCAATCTCAATGTTGTATTCTGTATAGAGTTTATTAGACTGATTACTGTTCGCTACCTTCACCTTTTCTTTTTCTTACAAGCTATGCACTATATATGAATACATGTTCTTCCTTTTTGAAACATGCAGAGAAGAAACCACACTACTCTTCCTTGGTTACAATTGTAAAATCTAACGCCAATAGGGCACTCTATTTCCGGTGGAATCAGTAGCGTAGTAATATATTGCTTTGTTCCCTAATTGAAAAATAATGACTACCGTACCCTGTATAATAAATTCCATGGATTTTAGTATAATACTGGATACAACAGACATTGCTTTGGAGAGAAGTCTAATGGGTAAAAATGACAAAATGTATATAGAAAATTTGCATGACACTTTGAACTAATTAGCCTTAGAACATCATTGCAGATTTCCAAAGAAAATTAAGGAATAATTTGCTCTCTCTTTAATATTCAATACTCCTAAATTATCAGTAATATGTGTCTTATTACACAGGTGTTATTATATATGAAAGTAAGAATTTGAAAATCTTTAGAGGAAATTCGGTCTGTCTTGTATCTTATAGACTGTCACTGCTTGTTGGTTAAGCTTTGTAAAATCATTGAAATATATAAAGTCTTAGTGTACATGCTGCAAAAGTAAACAATACCTAGTGATAATAAAGATTGTGATGCTGAAATAACCTAAACACAAAAACAAGAATCACGGCACCAAGAAGGTTAACAAATCTTCTTTTGCAGCAATACTGAGAATGTAAGAAGAAGCTCATTTAGTTCGCATTTTATCTAGCAGTCAATTTCAAGGTCACAAGGTCGACAAATCTAGTATTAATGAAAAGGTCTTCTCAAAAGAAGCGCACATGCTAAATATGAAAGCAATGCTTTACGTTTAGAAAGATATGGCTTACATTAGAATTTTCTAACAGTACATCAAATATCAATGTAAAGGTCACCAGGTCGAAGAGTTTTGTACCAATGGAATGGCTTTGCCACAAGGAATACACACATTCCATATTAAAGCGATACCTCTTATGTTGTAAAATATAGTTTTTATTTTTGAAAAATTTCCAAAAACTAGCTCAAAAGCCATCGTCAAGGTCACAAGCTCAACAACACTAGTACCAATAGAAAAGTCTTCTGACAAGAAATGCACATGCTAAATATGAAAGAACTACCCCTTATGGTATGTAAAAACTGGCTGATATATAATTTTTTAAAAGAAGGTCAAAGGTCAATGTATAGGCTACAATGTCAACGATTTTGGTATCAGTGGAAAGATCTTGCCACAAGAAAAATAAAACCACATATATCAAACACGAAAGGTCTATCTATTACGGTGTAAAAGTTAAAGTCTTTATTGCCAAAGACAAACAGATAAAAAGACAGACAAAACGGTCAGGCCAAAAACTATACGTCCCTGAATCTTCGACTTCGGGAGCATAAAAATGTATACAGTGAAATATCTGGATTCTTGAACAGCATATCAATCAAAATTCCATGTATTCTTCCTATCTCGGTATTATCAGAGAAAACCAATATGTGTCAATTTGATAGTTGAAAATGAGACTCGCAATCCTTGAATATCAAATCTAAAGTCCCTGTATTTAATCATATTCAACGAATAATTGATTCACATGTACATGTATGTGTTTACAACACACATAATACGGTGTATTGATTTGCTTGCGTAAGAAATCTCTCTGGTGACACATTCAAAGCGCTTCAGATAATCTTTTATTCTAATATAAGCCTCTGGATTCCCCGACGGTCTGTTAAAGTAAACCCAGTGAGTGGGCCGATACGTATGATTTTACACAATCTGCTGCTCACATCAGCAAAATTATATTAAAAGAATGAAAAGATCAGTAATGGACAAAGAATGACATGCGCACAACGAAAACTTTATTCAATTTGTTATATCAGACGTCCTAAGTAATTCAGTCTCAAATAAGTTACTCAGACGACGATGCAATAAATAAGAGAGAGATCAGACGAGAGTGCCCTGACATCCGGAACCGTGGCATTCTGGGAACGGAAATGTATCCGGGATTATTTGCGCTTCTGTCGTGAATTCTAATCTCGCATCTGATACACCATCAAAACTCACCTATTAAAACAAGAACGAAAATGTCATTTATTGATTCCATGGAAAAAATGACTTAGCATTTTTAAAACAAAATCCGAATGTTTAGCGGTTTGACTAGACACTCCTCACTTTAAGGTTTCTCTGTCATTCTGCCTTCACGTAAAGAAACAAAATATAGAAATATAAAGAATTCTTAATCGCTGAACATGGGATAAAAAAATTATCATTGTCCTGCCATACGAAAATCGTTCAATCTTCATGAAAAAGAGATTTTTTGTCATTAGATATCTCTTTTCGAAAAAATTCTTGAAGAGTTATTTCTTTTAACCGAGACTAAAAAGATACAGTAATACTTCGTTTTCAATAAACTCATTTTCTTGTAGTGGTACCCCATTGCCTAGGTACATGTAGATCGTTTTACAACCAAGGGGTACCAGGTTTGATTCTCTATCCCGGCGTTATATAGTGAGACTTCTACCCGGAAGACTGGCTATTCATTGGGCGTTTTGAAGACGAGATCACGGCAGCGGACACGATAAAGAACACTATTGCGTAAGTCAAAATTTATGGCACTTCCTCTACAACTCATGAAGTCCCTATACGAGTAAAAAATTACAGAATAGGGCGTAAAATTTTAGCTTTCATTTAAAAGTAGTTTTTAAATTATTCTTATTTCTGTTATTTTAGGTATCTTTTAACGATAGAAACATCTGGTAAATCATCATGACAACTTGATTTGATAAATAGAAAAATATCAATCAGTTATTGAAATGATATAACTATAAATCGTCGTTTCAAATGGTGATATCACTCAAACAATTGCGTGGTATCATACAATCATACAGATAACCGTTTGTTGAGGTTGATAGTTGATACTCGGAATTATCAGATTCAACAAATACATGTATAAGATATTGGCAAAAGAGAACCCGTTGTCAAAATCGTATTTCTTTGACTAAAATTATCGTATATTAAAAGAAACAAAAATCAGTAATCATTTTCATCATATGGCGATTTTCACATTAAAGAGGTTCTAGGGTGAGGTTAAAGTGATGTCAATT
>CAJDSM010042046.1:0-10000 GCA_903981925.1 Ostrea lurida | reverse complement strand
GTCTTCTCCAAGCAGAATGGAGACATACGCCGACATTACGATGAACAACGAGACTGACGTAATAATACAAGTCAAAATATGATTTACAATATAGAAAACAGTAATAACGGGTAATATAACAATCCAAACATATCATCACAGGATTCGGACTAGTCGGTTATCCTTCATGTAATAAAATTATATCACTTATTCCTTCAAGTGATATTAATTTTAAAATCGCTAAAATGATATTGTTGAAGGTATTCACAACGATATCACTATCGATCAGGCGATATCATTTAATTGCCTCAGTGATATCACTGAATGGTAAAATACACATAATCTAGTCCTACAGATGAACTGGCGATTACAGCTAACACAGTTCCACAGCATTGTCTGCAGTTTAGTGAATATGAATATGAAATTGCAGACGCTGATATGAAATTGTGCTGTACATAATTTGTCGTCTGCTGACATGAAATGTGTCGTCTGCCCACTTACTTGAATGAAGAAGGCTAGCCATCCCTCTGGCGGGTTGTTGTACTCTGCCACAAAGGTGTTGTTGCCCTTAATAACAAGACGGAATATATCTGACTTCATGAAATAATAGTTTTACACTGAAAGAAATTCAATATGATTTGGTGGAAACATTTTGCTTTGTGATAGAAAATTACACTCCCATCCTAACATGTTAAAGATTGAATCTCCGTTGTCAATATATTGTGTAATTTTGTTTGAAGTTTTCAAAGATATTAATGTCATAAATGTTATTAAAGAAACCCCCAGTTACTTACCCTGAAAGCTATACAAGCTATTAAACAGGTTAATGCGATCGAAGTCTGTACATAGCATGAAATTAGATGTTTGCATGATTTTACGACGAAATCCGAAATACTTTTTTTTTCAATGATCAGCTAGTGATTACGTCTAAAAACCAAGTTTTGAACTTGGTGCATCAATGTGACTACCTTATCTCACGCAGTGATAACAAATCCACGCACGACACTATCAAATGCACGACACTATCAAATGCAAGAAAATGTAACAGGGCGTACCTCGCCACAAGACTTTTTATTTCAAAGCTAATTGATTTCAGATATTTTATTGACATAACTTTTCAATAATCATTCTAAGAATATAGTGTTCAAGTCTTCGAGACCGTTGTTCGTGCTATTTTCGTTTGAAGACAATTGATCGTCTTTCCTTAAATCCAGTGTTGAGCCGATCCCCCGCTCATTAGAGATTGTCTGCTTATCTCGTGAATCTTGTATCTGCTTCCTGGCCGAACAATCACCGATGTCATCTTTGGAGAGCTTACTTAACCAAAAACAGCAACCCTCCAGAAGATTTCTCATCAGTTTTATGGATGAATAATTTAGGCTTTTGTCGATTACTGGCAGTCATAAAAAAGGTCTGCTTTGCCGTCGACTTCAAAATAAATTGTCGCTAAAAGCACGTTTATATAAATGACAATGTGAAAGTTTATGACAAAAAATTGAAGAAAACTATATTGAATTTTCATGTTTTGGAGGGCATGGGGTATATTGTACTACTGTTAAAGGCAAAGATAACGGAACGGTTGATCAACCTCGTAAGTCCCAAATAGGATACAAAAACAAAGATAGGAGGAGTAAGTATGCCCTGTTGACCGGTTACACCCGCCGTGAGCCCATTGTCTTGATCAGATAAACGGAGCAATCTGTAGTCAAATCAGTGTATGAAAAACAGCTTAACATTTGCTATGAAACACATCAGACAGCATTTGACCCAATGGAAGTTCATACTGGCAAACTAAATACATGTAGTTATAACGACCATAGAATTATGCTGCCTTTAAACGTGACTGTTGAATATATGCCCTGTAGTAGGATTGGCACCGATGTAAATGACACTTTTGTTATTCCTAATACTAACATCAATGTTATATTTATCTTATTGAGGTCTACGGCCAATTTATATCTACATTTTTCAATATTCGTTAAGCGAATGCACCGTCTTGCCATTTTTATTTTCACTTTAACATATGTATTAATATAAATCAAAATCCTATTAGGGACATGGAACGTCCGTACACTTGTGGATAGAGACAACACAGCAAGACCCCAAAGGAGAAGAGAACAGCCCTAGTTGCCAAATATCTGTTATGTTACAACATCGACACCACAGCTTTGAGCGAGACCCGCCTTGCCGACAGAGGTTCTTTTATAGCAGCCGTTACACTTTCTTTTGGAAATGAAAGGCTGAAAACGTAGATAGGATCTATGGAGTTGGACTGACAATTTTGATGAAATAACTACACTTCCAGTTCTATCCACTGGTCCACAAAAGGCTTATGAACTACGCCAACCTCTCAGCCACGAGCGATATGCACCAATCATCAGTGCTTATGCACCCATCCTAACGAGCTAAGAGGAAACAATCGAGTAGTTCTACGCCGATCTCAGCTCCATTCTGAATGATGTCCCTCCCAGAGATAAGATCACCCTCTACAGTGACTTCAATGTCCGAGTTGGTCAGTACAGTGAACGATGGGGATGGGGTGCTTGGCAGACATGGCGTTGACAAGATGAACAATGGCCTCCCGCTGCTGAGCAAATGCGCAGAGTATAACCTCATCACCACGAACACTGTGTTCAGATGGGCAAACAATAACAAAACAATCCAAGATGATTCCAAGATCAAAACAGTGGCATCTTATAGATTTTGTCATCGTCAGCCTGCGCGACATCCAGGTTGTCCTCGTCACTTGAGCCATACGAGGAGTAGAATGCTGGACAGATCACCGCCTGGCTCGCTGCACTTTGAAATTGTGCATTATGCCGTATTACTCAAAACGCAAAAAGCTTGTCCACACACTCTTCAACACAACCAGACACATACAGCCTTTCTACCATAGAAGTTCCAGGACTACCTGGACGATAATTTGGCCACAAACAGGTCACTGACTGGAAACCAAGAAGAAAAATGGAACCAGTTCAGAGAAGTGGCTAAAGAGACAACCAAGTCAGTCTTGGGCCCCTAGAGTAGGAAATACCAAGATTTGTTTGACAAAAACAGAACTGCTCGCTAGAAAGAATAAGGCCTTCATGGAGTGGCAGAGCGACCTGAGCTCTACACCCAAGAAGGACATTAAGTCAGTACAGACCTTGGATCAGAGGGGAATCAGGGAGTTACATGAGCAGTGGTGGGAAAAGAACGCTGAAGAGGTCCAAGGTTTTGCAGACTCCAACAATTCGAATAGTTTTTCAGCTCCCTCAAGACCATCAAAATCTGACTCGAACTCCTTGCTATTTGCAGACTGAGCCACGGTCATCAAGTACAAGGCCGACATTGATCAACGAGAGATCGATGGAAAACTTCAGCCAACTTCTCAACCGCCCGTCCGCAGTGTGGATCATTCTCAGGAAGCTCGTATACCCTGCAAATTTCACAACACTCATCAGGCTGTTCCACGATTACATGACCGGCGAAGTTCTGTCCAACGGTGAGCCCTTGGTACGCTTTTCCATCTCCAATGGAGTGAAACAAGCCTACGTGCATGCTCCCGTGCTGTTTAATCTCTTCTTCACCTAAGTACGCTGTGAGAGATTTTGACCTTGGTGTCTACATCAGTTAGCCGCTGAGCGGCTCACTGTTTGACCTGCAGCGTCTAACTGCCAAGACGCAGACGATGGAAAGGCTCATACTTGAAGCCCTACTTGCCGAAGACCCACAAAGATGGCCCACAAAGAGAATCATCTTCAAACTATTGTGGACAATTTCTCCAAAGCATCCTAGATGTTCGGTCTGACAATCAGCCTCGTAAAAAAATAAGTCATCCTACAGCCCGCACCTGACAGTAACCCCCAGCCCCCATGCACCACCATCGATGGCACACAGCTGAAGAATGTCAGTGTGGGCAGCACCATCTCCAGTGATAGCACTCTGGACAAAGAGATTGCAACCAGGATCCAGAAAGCCAGCCAAGCACTGGTAAACTCCGCACCAAAGTCTTGCAGCATTCAAAAGCTTGTACACCTCTGGTGTGTCCAGGGGTCCGTGTTTGCCCAACTCTTGTTTTGTATTCTATTTGGGATTACGAAATTGATCACTGTTCGTTACCTTTGCTTTTACATGAAAAGAAGAATTCTCTAGTGGTGGCCTTTAATTCGACATTTCGATATTTTGACGACGTTTTATCTATTAATAATAATATTTTTCATTCATATGTCGATTCGATATATCCCAGTGAAGTAGAAATAAAGGGAACCACCGAGAATACCATGTCTGATTTGCACTTGAATACTTTATTGAACATAGACATTAACGGCAAACTAACAACTCAACTTTATGACAAATGGGACGGTTTCAGCTTCTCCATCGCCAACTTCCCTTCTTTATGTAGCAATATTCCATCATCACCTGCATATGGTGTTTATGTCTCTCAACTTATACGATAAACAAGAGCTTGTTCTTTGTATGATCCTTCTGTTTTGGATTTGTTCAATGTTGATTTATAGCACCGACACTTGGCTATCGAGGTTGTTGATTAAAACGTTTACATGCCTTCTTCTTAATCATATACTTTATTTATCTTCCACACACAAGAGTCAAATTGTGCGGTTCCTATACTATTTCTATTTTGAATCGATGCAGGCTACTTATAAACAAGTTGTTGTTTCAACAGTCATGTTTAAAGGCAGCATTTGGCAAATTCTATGGTAGTTAATATAATGATTTAGTTTGCCAGTATGGCCTGCCATTGCTGTCTGATGTGTTCCATAGCAATTGTTAAGCCGTTTATCATACACGGATTTGACTACAGATTACTCCGTTTACCTGATCAAGACAATGGGCTCACGGCGAGCGTGACCAGGTGACAGGATATGCTTACTCCTCCTAGGCACCTGATCCCACCTCCGTTGTGTCCAGGGGTCCGTGTTTGCCCAACTCTTGTTTTGTATTCTATTTGGGACTTACAGGATTGATCACTGTTTATTATCTTTGCCTTTATAAGGACATTCGCCTCACAACCAAGCTGAAGGTATACAACGCCGTCGTCCTCTCGTCTCTGCTTTATGGCTGTGAATCTTGGACCATCTACCACACACACATCAAGAAGCTGGGACAGTTACATAGGCATTTTCTGCAGGTAATCATGCGAATACGTTGGCAGGGCCGCATTAACAACCAAGAAGTCTTGGACAGAGCTACTAGCATCGAACCCAAATCCTCCAAGCTCAACTTCGATGGTCTGGCCACGTTATTTGCATGGGGGAGTCCAGAATTCTACGGTAGCTTTTCTATGGGAAGCTAGCGTCTGGCAGTCTCAAGCAGGGTTGTCCGAAGAGGAGGTACATCAACCTAGGCAGCTCGAACCTGCAGCGTCTGACAGAACCCGATGGCGTGCTCTCACCAGAAATGCAATGGAAACCTTGAAGGACGACCGTCGCCAACGCCTCGCAGTTGCACGAGATCGTCGACATGGAGCCGCTTCCGCCTCCGTTCTAACAACTGGCATTCCATGCCCCATCTACAACCGAACCTGTGCCTCAGACTTCGGCCTGCGCAGCCATATGCGTGACCACAGATGACGTACAATACATTGTCTTCCTCGACGCCCGAGAGGCAACCATGATGAATTTATATTATACAAATATAGCCCTTTCATGAGGTCGATCCATAGATATATCGACTTCACAGAAAAGCATATCGACCGAGCACTCTCTTTGTCCGAGTCAGATCTCTTTCAAATTTCAATCAGGTTTTGCCAAATTCAGATGAAATCCAATGAAATTTTTATGCAATCTCGTCAAAAGATAAAAACACACATCCGCACATAGAAGAGTGAGGATCAGTTTTTTTTCCTATCGTCATTCAAAAATGCAACAGACATTGAGTAAATTTCACTAACCAGTTCCTGCGCTCTGTCGTTAAACCATATGACTGGGTGTGGATATGGTTTCCTGGGATCATCAGGGGAGGCAACTAGCAATCTGAAGTCACGCCTTAAAATAGAAATATAATATATTATTACAATTAGGTAAAACAAAGAGATTGATATACTATTTCATCATGAATAGAAAGATATCTCATAATATATGTACATATACCGGACGGTCTCCCATGTAAGCTTTTACATATTCAAACTACGAATTACTCATATCCAATTTGATTGGCTGATCGCAAATTTCATTTCAATGGCGACGAGAAAAAGACTTATCTATGCTCCGCTTTTAAATTTGGTAAATTTTTACCTTTTACCATCCAGTGTCCGGGCAAAAAACACATCCACTGTTCTAGGTTTTCTGTCTGTCATTAGCGTAATCTTTCCGCCATTATTTGTCTAAATTCAAAATAATTAAATGAAACAAGTATAACTTTTCAACAAAGCTTGCCGTCTTTAGGAAAACCCAAACTGATTTAAATGTGTCATATGCTTTGAGCATTCTTTTCTTCTTATTTTTAAATGACCACACAATCAAACTTTTTCTAAGTATGGTAATCTAATATAAATTAGTTTAAAAAGAAACTAAAGTATGATACTTTATTTAGTACGAGCTTAAAGTAGGCATATGATATAAATTGTACTAAAATAACAGGCAGTGTTTATTCTCAACGTCAAGAAAAGAGTGAAAAACAGATGGTCAGTGAGTTCATGTACTTATTTTCTACACAGAAAGAAACAAAATATAAATATACTAAAACGCTTTGAAATGTCCAAAATTTTACGGTTTGTGTGCAAAAATAAAGACCATTTCTGTTATTTACTGAATCACAGAAACGTTTTTGACATAAAAACGATTCTATGTGCGTTGCTATAAGAAGATTAAAGTGTAAGATTCATTATATTAAATTAGGGGTGGGGTTTTGTGTGTGTGTGTGGGGGGGGGGGGGGGTGTTTTTATGGGGGGGGGGGGTGTTGTGTGGTGTGTTGTGTGTGTGTGTATTTTTTTACATTTATCTATTTATTATTGTGGGTGGGAGTTTTTTTGGGGGGGGGTTATTTGGGGGTTTTTGTTGTTTGTTTTTTAAATTGGTTGGTTAAAAATGTAAGTTGTATAAGAAATGTATCATATTTTTTCAGGTGGATGCAGGTATCACTGAATTTTAGACGGTAAAATTCATCAATGTGCGAGAGCGCATGGATGAAAGTTTTACCGTTAAAATCTCGTGTGATAACTGCATTCACCCGAAAAAATATAGATTTATTTCTTATCATTTAATTTTGTATTACATACAACAAAACAATGTCCATTAGACTTTGCTTTGTTTCAGGTCGGTGATTGAAAATCACTCAATTCGTAAAAGGTGTTTAAACCAGGATGTCCAATGAGAATCGGCGCTAGGTGATGACGTAAAATAAGATTAAATGATACGTACATCACCAGCATATTATCTCCCTTATGTTGAACAAAATTTCAACCAATGAAAACAAATTAAAATTTTCACATGATGCATTTTCTACCAATCGCAATGCAGAGGAAGTTCATCGTCCGAAGATTAAAATATCTCACTACGATATATATATTCACACAAATAAGAACAAGATGCGTTTGTGAAATTCCGATGCCCTCGTGTGATCAACGTCAAGGTCACGAGGTCAAAATTTTGGTACGACAAAAAGTAATACACGTGATTTATAAGATTCATAACCATCCATTGAAACATCATAACCAAAAGCTAAAGCTTTTGCAAACAGACAGACGGACAAACCAAAAACTATGTACCCCCGAAACTCTGATTAAGGGGTATAAAAAATAGCATACTTACAATTTCTTTTTTCCAACTCATTTTAGGAAATGGTGTATTCTGAAAATGATAATACATTACAACGTCAAACTACGCAAAGTACGTCTGCAACTCATTAAATATAAATATTACAAATCTTTGGTATACTTCGGTATCATTGTAGAGCTGTCAACGGATGATTTGCATCATGTGTTTAAAGCTGCAAGAACTCTGATCGATTTCCGTAAGGATTGCTCTGATTTTTCGTCCCGTCAAGAATATTTCATTCATATTTAGACGTCACCATTGCCGGTGAAACCTATGCATAGCACTTTTGCGTGTCACACCTGCTGCGACACGGGACCTCCGTTTTTAAGGTCATGTCCGAAAGACCCGTGATTCTCACTTCTAAATGACGAGCTCTTGGCGAAGGAGCAATCACTACCTATTTTAACGTCTTAGGTTTGACGCGGTCCAGTCCGAGCACGGGGATCGAACTCGCGTCCTCCCGATCGCGATTTCCGCAAGGAAAAAACATAAAAAGAATATATGAGCGGTCACTCCTCCAGGTGCTGACCACGATCGCCATTGCTGAATTTACTTGATCAAGAAAGATACTACCACATCGCCAGAAAAGTAAGCTCTCTTAGTAGCGAGACAGTATGAGTGCCTTCTTACACTGTCCGCTACATATATACACAAGATAAGTTTGATGCAAAGCATCAACTCGGCCGCTAAAATTTTAAATAATCGGAATTATTTCCAAAGAAACATGCAGAAACGATCAACATGATCGAGATATACGCCCTTAATAAGACTACGTTGAAATCCTAAATCCGCCCATGCTTCAGGCAAGTTGCAATGGCGAAGCTGAATTGATTTCTAACATGTTATTTAAAGCACCATCATGATGATATGCAAATAGAATTATTTTGAATGTCAAAAAAGTGCAGAAATCAAACATGCATCTAAGTAAACAGAATGAAAGGCATACCCCGGATCTCTGTCACATGATGATGGCGATACCATTTTCTGGATTGGCTATATTGAATGCAAATCGGATTTGCTGGTTGAGATTTTACATAAAACATCAGTTGAAATATACCTAAATCAAAATATCTGAAGCTGCAACATATTCAAACCAAAGTATCATTACCTGGAAACCTCATAATTTCTACTTTTTACACAATGCCATTCCGGGGACTTGGTTTAATCAAAGTACTTAATGTACTGATAGCCGGGTACTGTATTAAAATAAAAAAAATAAAAAAAAAAAAACACCAAAGAAAATACCAAAAGAATATAAAAAAAACAAAAAAAAAAAAACACAAACAAACAAACAAACCCGCCCCCACACACAAAACAAACAACAACCAAAAACACAACAAAAAAGCCTTTACATTGCAAGCCAGCGAAAGGTTTGTTCAAATCCTTTATGTGCTTTTCCAAATTAAATATTACATTCAGAGTCAACTGATAATGCTTTTGATACAAGTTTTTTTTAGTGAATCATAACATATTATAAACTATTCAGTTATAGTTGTGTTTTTAGTTGTTGGTTTTTTTGGTTTTTTTTCTTTTAATTTTATTGTACATATCTTTGAGTGTACTTTATCTATTGATGTGAATCATATATCCCTGGAAAGTTTGATGATTATAGAAGCAGAGAACTTGATTGATTGATACATGTATGAGTATGTTCACAAAAACCGATGCCCGGTGTCACAGTAAGTGTTGCTCGTTAAAGATCTCTTCCGGCTCTTGAAAAGGGCATAGGCCTAATTTTGCAGCCCTTTACCGGCAATGGTGACGTCTACATATGACTGAAAAATTCTCAAGTAGCGGTCACCAAATCCAGGTGCTAACCACGCTCGCCGTTGCTTAACTTGTGTGATCAAAACAGAAACTCGATCTGCAGCATCGCCAGAAAAGCCTCGCTAGCTCACTAGAGAGATAGTATGTTTCCTTTTAAACTGTCCGCTACACTACTTCAAAATCCCTTCGCTTTCAAATGTTTTGAATATCAAAATTTGGTTTGAAATTATAAAGAGTTATCATGGATTTAGCATTCAAAAACAAACTACGATGGATTGATTATGAAGAGTGTAAGTTTATTTTGGCGGTTGTTGGGGCCGCTTCCGGATTACTACGCGCAGAGCAGGCCATGCCTATAGCCGGGTAGCCGGCTAAAAATCGTAAATTCATAATATTCGTTGAATAATGAATACAAATGAAATGCATTGATTACAGTTATTAATACTTTTATACATACATATTTCTAAAAAATAAAATTATTCAGAACTTTTACACT
>CAJDSM010042037.1:0-13452 GCA_903981925.1 Ostrea lurida | reverse complement strand
TGACGATGGAGAAGCTGAAGCCATCCCATTTGTCATAAAGCTGATTTTTAGTTTGCCGTGAACGCTATGTTTGATATAAAAAAAATCCAAATGCCGAGCATAGGCCTAAATATTGCAGCCCTTCACCGGCGATGGTGACGTCTCTGTACGAGTGAAAAATTCTCGAGTGGGACGTAAAACAGTAAATAATCAATCAATCAATCCAAATGTGAAGCAGATATAGAAGATCCGAAGGCTGTTTTGTTTTCTGTTCACTGGAATATATCGAATCGATATATGAATAAAAGTGAATATCGTTAATAGATATCGAAATGTCAAGTTGAAGCCACCGCCAAATATTTCTTCTCCTCATGTTGAAGCTTTTATATAAATGCTGCCTTATAAGAATCCAAAAACGGGTCAACTAATAAAGGAGCACAAATTGTGCCTATTGGAACTCCATCAGCCAGTTGAAAGAGCTGATGTTCAATGACTACATAGCTATTGTCAACAAGAAACTTCAGTATCTCTTTCATATCAGCTTTAGAATACTTGTGCATAGAATCAGGATAATGTTTCACAAAGTAATTGCATCAATCAATAGATTAATAATCCCGACTTTCATATTCATTGAAGAAACAGTTGTCTGTGATTTGAAAAAGTCTTGTCGTCAATTTATTGTAAGCAAAGGGGGTGTAAAGTTTTAGAAAAGTCGTATGTTTTACTGCTATTAATTTTGAAAAAAGTTTCGTGAATTCAACGAAATGTACTAAAAATGAAAGTTTTGAGAATCCACATTTGATTGCACCAACTCTCGCACCTGAAGTTTCTCCTTGACTACGGTTAATGATTTCGTGAGGAGTAAACCCAGGGGCTTGGCATTAACTGGACCCTGCATTGTGTCTTTTTTATAGAAAAGGTTATAAGTTTTCGAATCCAATATAGTCGCGACAACTCATTCATTGGTCCTATTGACTGGAATATTGAATGCAGAATGAAGTTTGAAACATGATTTTAAAGAATTTAGTTTTTTGACAGGAAACTTTTTGAGTATATGTTTGATTTTTATATAATGGGCGTTTGGTAAAATGGAGACATTTGGGGAGGGGGGTATGAAGGATGTCTATAGCTATGGCTTCCTTTACGTTTTTGTTGTGAAAAATCACAATCACATGCTTCCTTGTGAACTTAAAAGATTTCCCACATTTTCTACGTTGCGATATGATGCATCCGTTTTTGTATTAACCGAGGTACTGTTCAGTTCTACATTAGCTGAGTTACTGCTAATTATGATAAATCAATTGACACAATCACCTCTGTTCATAATATCCGATGTTTTATATTTGTTGGAGGGATTTTTTTTTTCAATCAAGCAAACATTGTTTCGTTCGATAATTAATTACTGTCGTGACTAGTGGTCTCCTTCAGCGAAACTTGCTTAATAGCTAATTAATGAAGTCAGATAATATAGCTTCACGTGCGATATTTATAGAACATTGATTGACAGAAGAAAACTGTAGTCACCAATTTTATCAATGAGTGCATCAAATCCAGTTATAGATCAATGCTTGATAAAGTGGATTCAAATTGGCAGCGTTAATTGTTATGGAAAGTGATGTTTGTTTTTGTCAAACATATCCGCACGTCACCCCCAGTTTAGCGTTCTATTCTCTGACCATGGCTTTTTTTCTGTCTGTGTCCGATGCTTTTGATTGAAAAGAAAACCATGTAACAGGAACTGAGATTTCATCGATACTGTCTAAGAGAACGAGAAAAACACAGAAGTGGTATGTCCTGAATAATTCAACAAATAGAATGCCAGAAAAAATTTGGGTCTGATTTCGGAACTGTTAGTTTTCAGCCTTTGACTTCCGGTTCCAAAGAAATGGATTAGACGCGGAAACCTGCCGTATGTGATATTCTTATATCATTGTTGACGTAGTTTGCGTGAATCTCGGCCTATGTCTCTACTATGTAGGATATACGATATAAAAAGGTACCAGAGTTTGCGTGCAACATCTTTCTTATACGGACATTCGCCTTTTTGCATTGATCAATTTTGCTTCTACAAAATTACAGGACATTAACATGCAGGCCTTTTAAAAAGTATAAACATTCATGTAATTATGAAGAAGTGTTTTAGGGTAATAACTATGTGGCTTGATAAAAGGTTTTGTCGTCAGCAAAGAGGTACGGCTTCTTTTCCTGTGTGTTCGTTAGTGTATGCGTGACAATGGGAAGCGCCCCGGGGTTTTACCTGATGATATCAAGACCCATGGTGGTTCGATAGTGTGAGGGGCCTAGGAAACATAGAAGAATGAGCATAGGGGTGCGGTTTCAGGGGGACAAGGAGGGTCTGTTTCCGTATAAGCAGAAGTGTGAATTTAGACGCCATCCGAGCAGGGACCACGTCAATGAACCATTCTTAAATGGCGAGGTAATCACTCTAATGACTAATTGCATGATTAATTATAGTAATATCTTCAAACTTCTAATTATGGATTTATTTTCTTAATACAGTATCTAATATTTCGAGATTTGTAATATAAGGATTGTTTTAGGATGATATGCAGTTGTACAGAACTGTTCGTGAAACATGTCAGAATAAGTTGTCAATTTAACTTTAAAGGGATATGGACACGTTTTGAGCTAAATTTCTTATTTATTTTTTTTTAAACAATATTTTATTCACAAATAAATATGTGAATGGGATCGGGCAGCAGGCATTGCCTATGTTAGCCCTCTCCCTACATCAAGGTCATAAGTTTCTTATTTGCATTTCTAATGTTTAAAATGCTTAGCCAAGTTATTTCTAATGGTCAGCAAAAATTTGAATGTTGCATAAAGATTGCTTCACAGAAAATGCTGGTTTAAAACAAAATGAGATGTGAGAAACACTAAAAACTGTTTAATTGTGTTCAGAATGAACTTGTAATTTGAAAAAAAAAATATGTTCAATTGGAACGTTTACTAGCGTATTCAATATAAGTAAATAAAAACATGGCACGGGCCTTGTATTCATGTATAACTCAACAAATGACGTTCATATTCTTTGCTGACCATTAGAAATATTTTTAAGTGAGCATTGTAAACATTTAAAATGGAAATCTAAAATTTTAACATTTTTAGCTTAAAACGTGTATATGCACCTTTAGAATTATGAATTAATTTCTTCTCTTATTCTAATTGGAAAAATAGATATGTATGACCAAGTTTGATATAAAGCCTTTTTTGAATTTCAGTTTTATAAATTTGCACATGCAGATTTCATAGAGCTACATTATGTACGGGTAGTTTGTAGAAAACTGCAGTTCTTTAACTCTTTCAACGATACTAGTGTATTCGTATATAATCATGTTTAATCGTGGTCCCTTTAGAGCATGGGGCCTTAGAGCATCAAGTAAAGTTGTAATAAAGTTAAGAATTTCAAAAAGCTTGTTTTAGACAGATTACTATCATACGATAATAAAATAAAGTGGACGCCAACTTAGTTTCTAGGAACATTTACTTTTCGATTTAAAATAAGCACGTGTCAGGATACTCCCCAACCTTTCGGAATATGAAAGTTCATTAATTGCTCTTTCGGGGAAAAGTGATTCTGAAACTAAGATTTTCAGGGTTTTGTGGCATTGGAAGGACTTTTTCAGAGGAGAAATGCAGGATGTTCACGCTATGATTCTATTCATATCGGGTTCTAAATTTTGTCATTACAATTTTATCGAACATTTCCATGTTCCTTGATTGGTAAATGGCATCTTAAATGTTTTGTTGGCTTAATGAAATGGATTTTTCAGTTCTATTTATATCTAACAACTTGGACATTTTTCCTGCATTTTGCAAATACTCCTTGGTGTAGAGATAAGAAATTTATGTCTAAAATGCAATAACCTGAAAGGAATTATTCGATGTCAGTCTAGGGAAATTATCAATAAAGTCAGATGTGTCTTTTAGCAGATTGCGGTCAGAAAGTGCAAAATACAAATCGAAACAATTTTCTAAAATTTCAGAAGATCAAAGCATATTTTTAAAAATAGAAATATCAGAAGATCTAAACAGTTTTTGTTCATGAAAATATCAGACGATCGAAACAAATTTTCTGAAAATATCAGGTACTCAAACAAAGATCGAATATTATTGCCTGACGTTTGAATGGCTCTCGGATGACAGGGCTATCTGGTAATGAATGGATTAGCGCTGTTTGTCATTTTATGTAACAATTTTCTTATCGAGAGGCATAATGCCAGACGCAAATATAGTAAATGCTATTCTGGGTTTTGTTCGCGATAGTTTGGGTAAATGCGTTCCTGAACCTGCAGATACTTGCTATTTTTATACCATTTATCATATACTCAATTAGGCAGCATGACACACTGATCTTGTAAGGAAGAAAAATAAACCGCGGGAGATGCGTGCGGTGCGCATGCGTGCGTGCGTTTATGATTACCTATGACTGGAATTGGTCAAACCATTTCCACCCGTTCTATCGATAATACTTCGAGCATCATAAGAACTTAAGAAAAACATACACCTTTGTAGGAAACCCTTCACCCAATCAAAGGACCGAAAATAGCACAAAATTCCTTTAAATTTAGGACAAATGTCTGAGATATCAACAGGGGAGTTGTGGGGATTCAATTTATACCTTATTTTCCTCGTTTTCGCAAAGAGGATCGCCAGATAATTATAGTAAATGGATGTACATGGAAGTCCCTATGATGAGTATCGCAGTCTTAGTGAAATTTGTCTCATGGTTTCTCCTTAATGTAAAACCAAAAGTGAATCAAATATAATGTTGAAGCAAGTAAACGAAATGACGTCCAATGCACGTATCAATTTTAAATCCGCGAATTAGCAAATATCTAGGGACTGAAAATTACAATTTCTATGGTTTTTATAGCGAATATCATCAAAATTGGTAGCCAAGGGAGTACCAGTTCGCATTGACTTTCCCCACGGGAACACCCAGAGGGATTAGATGTTTGCATATCACACTTCTATCCTTTTGTATCAATAATGTGGAGCGACGAACGACGGGATTGGGGACCGGAAAAAATCATTCTTTTTTATATTTATTGTTTTGACATTTAGAATTTTGACATATTTCCGTTAAAACAAATTTGCTAATATTGGCTCATCTGAGAGTATAATTGAAAAATAGAGAGAGAAACCCATACAGCGATAGAGAAATTCAAATATTCTGATAAATGATCATTTGAAAAAAAAGACACGATGCAGCGATTCTCTTTCTGCAGACGAATGCCATTAGATTGCTGAACTCTTTGTATAATGCTTTGTTTTCAACGGATGGATAATTATTGTGGAAACTCTGTTCAAAAATAGACTGTACTTTTAAAAATAAAATTCTTTGATGTTTGATGTAATTTGACGATTTTAAAAGCTCCGAGACATCTAGTGTTTGCCTAATTAATACTGCTTCCCTTTTGGTTTTGAGTCTGTATGTCGGAGGAGGAAATAATCATAGTTATCTGAGAGATTAGTAAAGCAGCATTTACAAAGCAGAGGGAAAACAAGTACATGTAATTACAAAAGGACAGAGCAAGGATTATTAGTGTGCTGTATTCTCATTTCAAGCAAATACTTTTAATATGTTGTCTCAAAGCAAATTGCTTAAAGGCATTAACACAGAGAGCAATAAACAGCTAAAACTGACATGACAATTTTTTTTTCCGGATCCGTTGCTGACAAGACAGTACAAGATCCCTTTATTACAATATCTGTACCATAGACAAATTCTTCGGCATTAATTCGATGCTTAATTTCGGCGCTTAGTTAATATGTATGCACTGTGTGGCAGAACAAATCGCATCCAACGAGACGTGGAACGTGCATGTATAGAATTAAACCATTTTGCCATAATCACATGTTATGTGGAATGTTGTCAAGCCAGCGTACTTGATAATAATGGAATTAAACCCAATCACTGTTTCTCGGTTTACGTTCAGTCACCGCTTGTTTTCACGTTGTTATCTCCAAAACGATGCTGCGATGAAGAGAGAAATAATGGCAAATTAGTGCAGAATTAAAGTCTTAAGTTTAGTGTTGGTTGAAAATACCAACATGTTGGTTAGATCAACGCGGAAAAGACGCTTCAATTTGTAAACGCAAAACTATTTGGCTCTATTCATCATCCGTTTCAAAATCGTTTTCGATTCTTTAGAATTAAATTCTGTCAGATCGGATTGACAAACGGTCTCTTAAGGAAAATGTGAAAGGGGAGATTAATACTTTTTGTGCTGTACAGAACCGTATTAGCTAACAGTTGCAACGTAGTGAAAAGGAAGAGTTAGGAAGAATGCTTCTACATATAGTCCGAGAGGGAGATTAGGAGCATTATGATGTCTGGCTTCAAGAAGAGACCAATCTATGAAAGTAGGGCATTCAGTAGTGGAGACAGTATAAACAATGCCTTCATTGCTGTTCAGGTAAAAAAAAAATCGCTTTATTTTGTAAAACACAAAATTACTTTTTTTTCCCTATTCATAGCAATTATCAGATTATTTTATTTTGTTATCATTATTATTTATTTATTTATTTTGGTTAAGAAACTCCAAAGTATGTAATGCTTATGGATAATTCTGATGATTATAAATGTGTTTTATGTCTTTGAAAACATGCAAGTTGAGTGCTATATTTGGTTAAGGAAATGTGAACATCATAAAACAGTTTGTGTGTGCAGACTGACACTTGTAAAACCCCGGTCGTGTACAACTTCAGTATTCATCATAATCGATATTCTTTGTTGTTTTCTTGAGAGAAAAAAATCTGGAGTAATTGTGATTGTACAAACACTACGATACCAAAAATCGAACAGTAAGCGACAATAACCCCTTCTAATATCAGCGCAAAATTAAATTATAAACCGTCAGTTGCACTGGGATTTATATTAATTAGGATTTATCTTTTAAACATAAAACATTTAATGTTTGGTAAAATCAATTCACTATCTAAAAAACCCAAAGCAACACAGTGTCTTTGTTTTAAAGAATTGTCTATTGAATTTACATGTATAATCATGATTTTTTAATTTCTCTATTAACTAGGTAGCAACAATACAAACTGTTGATATGACGTTAATTCTTCCGCCAGTGGGAATATATGGCCAATAAATTTATATGTTACTATGTCAGATGAAATGAAAAGTCGAGTTTCATTGGAGGAGAGTACGTTCTAGGTCGCCTTAGGGTTGACACGACCTAGGTTCGAATCCCCACTCGAACCCACAACCCCCTGATCACGAAGCAAACACACTTTAACCACTGAATTGCCACAGTTCTCGAGAATCTGACAAACATATGCTTGTCTGCTATTCTTAAAATGCATGGCTTAAAGTAAGTCAATTGAAATTGTAACTCTACAATAAACAGATGTATTACAAATCTCAGCTCAATATATATCTGCCAACATAGCAAAAATAACTTAAATCTGGGACAATTTCAAAGTCGATATTTCTCAGAGTAGNTATTACAAATCTCAGCTCAATATATATCTGCAAACATAGCAAAAATAACTTAAGTCTGGGACAATTTCAAAGTCGATATTTCTCAAAGTAAGTTAATTGGAACGCAGCTAAAGTTGCTACCATATAGGTTTTCCTTTTTTACACAAGAATACCAGTAAATTTGATGGATGATACCTGAACTACATGTACATCTAACCAATGAAATACTTCTTCTGACGAATGACTTACACAACGATCAATAACTGTTGAAGTGAAGGGTTTTTTAAAATATATAATACTTCACAAAATGACTTTTTCCTCATACGAGGTAAAGCCTCCGAATGACTAATTTGACCTTTCAGAAATGACCGTGAGATATCATAGATCAAAAGTTCAATAATTGACGTTACCTTGACCTCTACAAAATGACCTTGAGTAACCTTTGACTGAAAATCATTTGGTTCTTACTTATTTGTGATATATCAATACTTGTTCAAAATCTGTTGAAATAAGGATTTATGTTCTGAGTGACCTTGATCTTTCCAAAACGACCTTTAAAGTTGTTGAAGACGTATTGGTCATATATCCCACAAATAAGTAACAGACAATGGGTTTCAGGCAAGTTATAAACTGTTAACATAAGACACTATTTCCTTTTGACTTACCTTAACGTTTGAAATTACCTTGGTCCAAAAGTATCCTACCCCAAGGAATAATTCAGATCAGTTATGATGAATCTATGATGAAAGATTTGTTACATATATAATTTACAGCAAATACAACTTCTCCTAAATCTGAAGAAAATTTGCTGAAGACGCAATTAATACAGATTTTTTTATCCGCGTACATTGTTGATTGGCCCGTACACAGGAGGGGATGCCAGGTTGCACTAGTACCGTAGTGCGTGCTTTTTGCGAATCCCGCACCCCCTCCACAAAAGTCTGGATACGGGCCTGTAGTTGGACGCCAGGGTATTGGTAAAATGTATTGTTTTTTCATGATTTAAGTTATATGCTTGGGAATCAGAAAATGTTCGATTGAATATTACAAACACATTGTCACGTGGTGACGAGTTGTTGCATACTCAGAAATGCCTTGCACATACATCACAAGATTATAGAATATTCATCACAAGACTTTCGAATAAAGAACATTTTACACGCCATAGATACATTTACGTAATAATTACTTTCTTATGCTTATTATGATAAGTAACCATTAATTAAGATCATCCATGGCAACATGTAATATTTTAAGATAAACGAAATATGTGTTACTAGTACTCTCTTTGTATGAGCTCATTCTCAACGACCCAATTACAGAGGCTTTGATGGCTCTCAAGCAATATATTCCCTTGTTTATTTTGTTTGCTGAATTTGGGTATCACATGTAGTTATGCTGGGTTTTTTTTTATAATCACTCCTTGTATATTTACATGTAGTAACTACGGATGACCTAACTTGTGGGTCTGTTTGTAAGATTTATGGTATACATGTATATATATAATATTATCAAACTCAATGAATGGAAATTTTAAAGACGTCTAGATAAGGTAAAGATAACGAACAGTGATCAATCTCATAAGTCCTGAACGGAATACAAACTAAGAGCTGGGCAAACACAGGCACCTGGATATACCAGAGGTAGGATCAGGTGCCTAGGAGGAGTAAACATTACACCGCCCAGTGAGATGTCCACGTGGTTTTGTTTACTTTTTGGATGCTGGCTAGGTTAGTCTTGAGGTTGCTGAAAGCCAGGTCGTCTAAACTTTGATTAACACACGCTTCGCCGTAGATTTTAGACAACGGTCTGCAGCGACATTTTCAATTCCATCTATTAATTTAAAAACAAAAAGAAACAAACAATAATCGGCAGCCTGGCAGGTAGAGGGGTATGTAACGTAGGATCGGCAGCCTGGCAGGTAGAGGGGTATGTAACGTAGAATCGTTTGGAATTTATTAATTTTGAATCACTTTCACCATGTTGATTTTTTTAATATTAAATTTTTGGGACGGCTTGTTCCAATGTTATAAAAAAGGAGAAACAATTTAGCACTAAAATTAAACTACATGTACAAAGGGGGGACATCTACATATTGAGAATAGTTACGATTCTCACGAAGATTTGAAACACGTCTATTCCAACGAGAGTCCAGACTGAACTAGACTAATTAGCTGGTACGCGGAATGAAGTAAAAAACAAAGAACGGGTTACCAAATTAGTACGAATAAGTGGATTATTAACTCTCTCCTATGAGGGGTTATTATATTAAGAAAAATAGTTTTTGTACCTTGAGGTGTGAACTCAATTTCTAGTGTAGAACTGTAGCGAAAAATTATAAATAAATAAGTATAGTACTTAATAAAGTGTAAAGAAATACTTAAGGGACTGAGTATGGATATAGTGATGATTACTATTAAAATCGAGTATTAATATAAATATATACATTGGGAATTACAGTAAAATACTCTATCTCTCGAAGTTCGAGGGGATCTTCGGGACAGAACTTCGAGATATCGGGGTTCGAGATTCCATCATTCGATTCTTCAACATTTTGTTTGGTGTTTGGTAGATTGGAAGGAATAGTATTTTGAGGTGGTAATCGGGTTGGATAGATCCAATTTGGCGGAGCGGACTTTAAAAAGTGCACTAGACACAAAGGCTATTAGAATACATTTATCGAACCCAAGGTCTAAACCTGGCGAAAGGCGAGTAGGACGTGGATACATAATTATTCAATTGAGTTTCTACAGGCCAACGGGCGTTTTTTGAAATTAGCGTTGATTTGTGAGTACGGCCAGGTATCTAAGCAGACCCCGACAACTTGGACTGCACTTCGTAGATAAAACCAGGTGAAATGGGCAATTGGGACCTATTGAAGATTACTTCGATTTAAGCGGGGGTATATGCGAGATATAACCGTGTTCGAGATCAGGAGTATTTTAAATCATTTTATATAGGGAAACGGCCGGGATCGGGCGTCGACTTGGACATACCGGGTATTCAGAATCAAACCATGTTTCGAGATACGAGGTGATTTTACTGTATACGAAAAAAATAAAGAAATATGAATAAATGAGAGAAAAAAAACCCCAAAAATAGAGAGACGCGCAGAGTCCAGTAAAACAGACAGGATACTGTACAACAGGCAATAAAGCTAACACAGGACAGTATACTGTTGAAATAGCAGATCATGTTGTAACAGGCAATATCATGTGAAACAGGCAATATCATGTGAAACAGGCAATATCAATGTGAAACAGGCAGTATCATGTGAAACAGGCAATATCATGTGAACAGGCCAATATCATGTGAAACAGAAACAAGCAGTATCATGTGAAACAGGCAATATCATGTGAAACAGAAACAAGCAGTATCATGTGAAAACAGGCAATATCATGTGAAACAGGCAATATCATGTGAAACAGGCAATATCATGTGAAACAGGCAGTATCATGTGAAACAGGCAGTATCATGTGAAATAGGCAATATCATGTGAAACAGGCAATATCATGTGAACAGGCAATATCATGTAAAACAGGCAATATCATGTAAACAGGCAGTATCATGGTAAAACAGGCAAATTCATGTGAAACAGGCAGCTATCATGTGAAACAGGCAGTACGCACTATTGTGTGAAACAGGCAGTATTATGTGAAACAGGCAATATCATGTGAAACAGGCAGTATCATGTGAAACAGGCAGTACGCACTATTGTGTGAAACAGGCAGTATTATGTGAAACAGGCAGTGTCATGTGAAACAGGCAGTACGTATACTATTATGTGAAACAGGCAGTATTATGTGACACAGGTAGTATCATGTGAAACAGGCAGTTCTATTATGTGAAACAGGTAGTATCATATGAAATATGCAGTATCATGTGAAACATGCAGGCAGTACTTAGTCCATCATGTGAAACACGCAGTATCACGTAACGGTACATTATGTTATAATGCTGAGGTCCTGTTTAAGTGGTGCAGATGCTGTATATATTGTGCTGATCCAACGTTAACATTTACGAGTATGTGTAGTTCGAATCCACAGTCAGTCCTATACTTACTGTTCGGTGTATCTTGTGAGTGATTGTTGTCTTGTCTATCAGAAGGGGGCGCAAGCTGCAATGAAAATTGTTTCTCTGAGTGACTCTCTGCAGCTTGTGTTAAGGATTTGTAGCTTCGCTCATTCGACCTGTTTCAACTCGCTATTTATTTTTCATTATAATTAAGGATCAAGTATAGAATTTGGAAGTGAGCGGGTCGAATAGTGACAATGATAATTGACCCTGCTTTTCTCGATAGTCATCCCCCAAAGATCTATCAACAGCTAAAGTCTATACGGTACACACACTGTAGCTAAAATAAACCACAGCGGCTTCATTAGTGCATTAATTAATATTGTTTAATGGTATCTAATAAACAATATCGTTTCGATTACACCATAGCCCCGTGATCAGACAATGTTGACATGCGCAGTAGAACAATGTCCTCGTCGGGGACATAACTAGTGCATTTCAGACACAAAAGTGAACTAACGATCAGTCTTGTATTACACCATAGGAAAATCGTGTTTTGAATGTCAACTGTGGGAATATACAAAATTTGTCTTATTAATATTCTTAAAGAACTACGCCAGGGGTGACAAAAAAAATATGCATGCTCTCGACAGCTTCACACCATGTAAACAGTGGCCTTGTTGGAAGTATCATTAATTTTGAATTCATGAGATTCTGAAATAAAATAAATCACGTTATGAGTGCCCTTTTGACACAGTTGGAATGAATGCATTCCACTTCCCTCAGTTTACGTGTGAGTATTATTTCTATCGAGAATTTGTATACACAAAATAACAACCTAATCAATATGAAAAAACAAACATGTTCTTCCTTGTTATCATTCTTAATATCTTTCTAAAATGCCGTGACATTTGTAAAGGAAATGTTTTTTGGATATTGTAACATAACTGTGCGACGACAGTGTGTGTCTCGAGATTCGTCATTGAGGTCGTTGTCAAAATTTGAATTTACCGTTGGTTTTTGGTTGACTTGAGCTTGGTGCGGTATAAAAATGACACGCAATTCCTCCGGTTCATCCGCTGAATATATAAGGGTTTCTACCTCTGATCTGGACACTCAAGTGAGTTCTGCATGATTTCACACGTTTCCGACTTTGCATTTTCATTGTTATTAATCCAGTTCATCAGAGATGTCTTTAATTTTATTATCTGTTTTAATTCGTATTGCTTTTAACATGCAGTGTACTTAGGCTAAATGGTTGTTTGGGGCATTGTTTTATTGAATGATTCAGAAGGTTGAGAACTTACTAGTTCTTCTCCTAAAATACCAAGTGCCATGTAAATGGTTCCATTGACAGATTGGAGATAGCCCAGGACCACATTATTGCTGATAACACTTGTTCTTATCTTGCACGTGTCTTGATTTCAGTCAATACAATACAACACTATGTGACTAGTCTTCGCGGTTAGGGCGATCGATTCGCAGCAAGGAGGCTCGGGTATGACTCGAGATCCCAGCCCTCTGTCAAACCAAAGACGTGCAAGTTTAGCTTTTGAAAAAAGCTTAGAGAGTCAGTGCATGTAGATTAACTTATTTGAGAGTAATGGTAGCTTAGTGTCGTTTTATTATTATGACATTTCTTTTATTTAATTAATAAAATAGACATAATACCAAAGCAGAGGCGTAAGGGCTGATTGTTTGAAAGTGGGGGGGGGGGGGCGGGCAAACTAAAAAAAAAAATCTTTGGAAATGGTGGGAGGGGGGGGCAAAACATTCAATAATTGTGCAAGCCAAAAAAAAAAAAAAAAAAAAAAAAAAAAAAAAAAAAGGTCCTTTGAACCTGAAAGTGGTGTGTGTGGGGGGGGGGGGGGGGGGCCAACTAACTCTATAATTCTGAATAAGTGGGGGGGGGGACACTTGTAAATTTATGTGACATGCAAAAAAAAAAAAAAAGAAGAAAAAAAAAAAATTAAAAAAAAAAGGTCCTTTGAACACTGAAG
>CAJDSM010042035.1:0-21792 GCA_903981925.1 Ostrea lurida | reverse complement strand
ACTCCCGACCATGTGTGTATATTAGGAGACCTGCCTTAGTACACGACAACATGCTTATAACATACACACTTCTAGCAAATTTATTTGGGTTTGAGAATTTTTTGCAAAGTTTGCGAGAACCTTAATGTTGCCAACCAGTCCTTTTACTACTACTGTTTCTCTTATTTGTTTAAAATTATCTCTGTTATGAAAATTAGTTGTCATGAAGCAGTTAATCATTGTTAAGTAAAATAAAAGAGTTGGTTTCCAATACTTAATCACTTAATACTATATGTTTCAGGATGAGCTTAAACATGCTGTTAAAGATATGGTGACGAAGTTTGGGACCCAGCGGTATATCGCTAACCTTGGTCATGGTGTAATCAGGGACATCAACCCGGAAAGTGTTCGAACATTCATAGACTCGGTTCATACTTACTCAGAGGAAATTAACGCGAATGCGTAGCAAATGTGTCTGATGTGTTCCTTTCTTTTCCATCCAATTAGAAATCTATCTCAGTTAAAGTGGTATGAAAGAGACAAAACATTGTATATTTATATTAATATATAAAATTGATTACTAATTTAATTAACAAGTTGTTGATTTCAGTTTGTGTGTTACTTTTTTAATTCAAACTGAATCATAGGCTGCAGTGAGCATTTCTGATCAAATTTTCTGTCACTGTCTGGTTAAGTTTCTGTTGCTGTCTCGTTAAGTTTCTGTCGCTGTTCTCGTTAAGTTTCTATCGCTATTCTTGTTAAGTTTCTGTTGGCTGTTCTTGTTAAGTTTCTGTTGTTGTCTGGTTAAGTTTCTGTTGCTGTCTCGTTAAGTTTCTGTTGCTGTTCTCATTAAGTTTCTGTTGCTGTCTCGTTAAGTTTCTGTTGCTATTCTCATTAAGTTTCTGTTGCTGTCTGGTTAAGTTTCTGTTGCTGTCTGGTTAAGTTTCTGTTGCTATTCTCATTAAGTTTCTGTTGCTATTCTAGTTAAGTTTTGTTGCTGTCTGGTTAAGTTTCTGTTGCTGTCTGGTTAAGTTTCTGTTGCTGTCTGGTTAAGTTTCTGTTGCTGTTCTAGTTAAGTTTCTGTTGCTGTCTGGTTAAGTTTCTGTTGCTGTCTGGTTAAGTTTCTGTTCTGTCTGGTTAAGTTTCTGTTGCTGTCTGGTTAAGTTTCTGTTGCTGTCTGGTTAAGTTTCTGTCGCTGTTCTGGTTAAGTTTTGTTGCTGTCTGGTTAAGTTTCTGTTGCTGTTCTGGTTAAGTTTCTGTTGCTGTTCTGGTTAAGTTTCTGTTGCTGTCTCGTTGTGTTTCTGTTGCTGTCTGGTTAAGTTTCTGTGCTGTCTGGTTAAGTTTCTGTTGCTGTCTGGTTAAGTTTCGTTGCTGTCTGGTTAAGTTTCTGTTGCTGTTCTTGTTAAGTTTCTGTTGCTGTCTGGTTAAGTTTCTGTTGCTGTCTGGTTAAGTTTCTGTTCTATTCTCATTAAGTTTCTGTTGCTGTTCTAGTTAAGTTTCTGTTGCTGTCTGGTTAAGTTTCTGTTGCTGTCTGGTTAAGTTTCTGTGGCTGTCTGGTTAAGTTCTGTTGCTGTCTGGTTAAGTTTCTGTTGTGTCTGGTTAAGTTTTGTTGCTGTTGGTTAGTTTTCTGTACGTTCTGGTTAAGTTTCTGTTGCTGTCTGGTTAAGTTTCTGTTGCTGTTTCTGGTTAAGTTTCTGTTGCTGTTGGTTAAGTTTCTGTTGCTGTCTTGTTAAGTTTCTGTTGCTGTCTGGTTAAGTTTCTGTTGCTGTCTCGTTGTGTTTTCTGTTGCTGTTGGTTAAGTTTCTGTTGCTGTCTGGTTAAGTTTCTGTTGCTGTTTGGTTAAGTTTCTGTTGCTGTCTGGTTAAGTTTCTGTTGGCTGTTCTTTAAGTTTTCTGTTGCTGTCTGGTTAAGTTTCTGTTGCTGTCTCGTTGTTTTCTGTTGCTGTTGTTAAGTTTTGTTGCTTGTCTGGTTAAGTTTCTGTTGCTGTCTGGTTAAGTTTCTGTTGCTGTTGGTTGTTTCTGTTGCTTGTCTGTTAAGTTTCTGTTGCTGTTGTTGTGTTCTGTTGCTGTGGTTAAGTTTTCTGTTGCTGTCTGTTAAGTTTCTGTTGTGTCTGGTTAAGTTTCTGTTGCTGTCTGGTTAAGTTTTCTGTTTGCTGTTCTGGTTTAAGTTTCTGTTGCTGTCTGGTTAAGTTTCTGTTGCTGTTCTTGTTAAGTTTCTGTTGCTGTTGGTTAAGTTTCTGTTGCTGTCTGGTTAATTTTCTGTGCTTTCTCATTGTTTCTGTTGCTGTTCTGTTAAGTTTTCTGTTGCTGTCCTGGTTAAGTTTCTGTTGCTGTCTGGTTAAGTTTCTGTTGCTGTCTGGTTAAGTTTCTGTTGCTGTCTGGTTAAGTTTCTGTGCTGTTTGGTTAGTTTCTGTTGCTGTTGGTTGTTTCTGTTGCGTGTTCTGGTTAAGTTCTTGTTGCTGTCTTGGTTAAGTTTCTGTTGCTGTTCTTGTTAAGTTTCTGTTGCTGTTGGTTAAGTTTCTGTTGCTGTTCGTTGTGTTTCTGTTGCTGTCTGGTTAAGTTTCTGTTGCTGTCTGGTTAAGTTTCTGTTGCTGTCTGGTTAAGTTTTCTGTGCTGTTCTGGTTAAGTTTCTGTTGTGTCTGGTTAAGTTTTCTGTTTGCTGTCTGTTAAGTTTTCTGTTGCTGTCTGGTAGTGTTTCTGTTGCTGTCTGGTTAAGTTTCTGTTGCTGTCTGGTTAAGTTTTGTTGCTGTTTGGTTAGTTTCTGTTGCTGTCTGGTTAAGTTTCTGTTGCTGTTCTGGTTAAGTTTCTGTTGTGCTCTGGTTAAGTTTCTGTTGCTGTTTTGTTAAGTTTTCTGTTGCTGTTGGTTAAGTGTTGCTGTCTGGTTAAGTTTCTGTTGCTGTTGGTTAAGTTTCTGTTGCTGTTGGTTAAGTTTCTGTTGCTGTCTGGTTAAGTTTCTGTTGCTGTTCTGGTTAAGTTTCTGTTGCTGTCTGGTTAAGTTTCTGTTGCTGTTCTTGTTAAGTTTCTGTTGCTGTCTGGTTAAGTTTCTGTTGCTGTCTCGTTGTTTTTCTGTTGCTGTCTGGTTAAGTTTCTGTTGCTGTCTGGTTAAGTTTCTGTTGCTGTTCTGGTTAAGTTTCTGTTGCTGTCTCGTTGTGTTTCTGTTGCTGTTGGTTAAGTTTCTGTTGCTGTCTGGTTAAGTTTCTGTTGCTGTCTGTTAAGTTTCTGTTGCTGTCTGTTAAGTTTCTCTGTTGCTGTTCTGGTTAAGTTTCTGTCGCTGTCTGGTTAAGTTTCTGTTGCTGTTCTGTTGTTAAGTTTCTGTTGCTGTCTGGTTAAGTTTCTGTTGCTGTCTGGTTAAGTTTCTGTTGCTGTCTGGTTAGTTTCTGTTGCTGTCTGGTTAAGTTTCTGTTGCTGTCTGGTTAAGTTTTCTGTTGCTGTTGGTTAAGTTTCTGTGCTGTTCTGGTTAAGTTTCTGTTGCTGTTGGTTAAGTTTCTGTTGCTGTCTGTTAGTTTCTGTTGCTGTCTGTTAAGTTTCTGTTGCTGTCTGGTTAAGTTTCTGTTGCTGTCTGTTAAGTTTCTGTTGCTGTCTGGTTAAGTTTCTGTTGCTGTCTGGTTAAGTTTCTGTTGCTGTCTGGTTAAGTTTCTGTTGCTGTTTCTGGTTAAGTTTCTGTGGCTGTCTGGTTAAGTTTCTGTTGCTGTTCTTGTTAAGTTTCTGTTGCTGTCTGGTTAAGTTTCTGTTGCTGTCTCGTTGTGTTTCTGTTGCTGTCTGGTTAAGTTTCTGTTGCTGTCTGGTTAAGTTTCTGTTGCTGTCTGGTTAAGTTTCTGTTGCTGTCTGGTTAAGTTTCTGTCGCTGTTCTGGTTAAGTTTCTGTTGCTGTCTGGTTAAGTTTCTGTTGCTGTCTGGTTAAGTTTCTGTCGCTGTTCTCGTTAAGTTTCTATCGCTATTTTGTTAAGTTTCTGTCGGGCTGTTCTCGTTAAGTTTCCTCATTGGCAACTTCTACTCCAGAACTAGTGGGCCAATTTCATATAAATTTGCACAAAGGTGAGATGATTTGGGAATGCATATTAATGAAATAAAGTTAGGCCTTTAAAGAATCCTCTCGGGAACATATGGACCAGTATCCTTTATGTAAAGAGTATGTGTGCATATAAATGATTTGATGCATGCATTAATTCAATGATTTGATGTGCACATTTAATTCAGTGGTTTTAATGTGTGCATTAATTCAATGGATGAGACCAATAATTTATTTGATTCACGCATTGATTCAATTGATGAAAGCAATACATGTAATTGATTTGATGCATGTATTGATTCAATGGATGAGAAGCAATAATTGATTTGATGCATGCATTAATTCAATTATTGTACTGAATAATTGATTTGATAATATCTTCAAATGATTAAAGATATCTTCAGTTATTTAAATTTATGTCAATTTGGTGCCCCATAGCAACCTCATGCAAGGTAGATTTAATTATTTTTTCATTCCCAGTGTCAGGAGTGTAACAACAACTGAGATGTTAAGTTTTACATTTGGCTGCATATTCTATTTAATGCCTTTCGTGGAAGAGAGCTACCGTTTAATCAAGTACATTGCTAAATATCTTACACATAAATATCTCCATATAGCACACTTAAAAAGGGCAAATCAAATCTATTCTAACTTGTTGAAAAATCAATTTTTACCAAATATTGTACATGCATGGTAAAGATCATACATTGACAGTAATTAGGAAAAAATCTGAATCACAACCTGAATAAATTTTTGTTCAAACCATGATGTTGAGTCTACAGCAAGCTCACATCAGGGGTTTTACACACTATGTCGGAGTGTATATCTCCCTTTAAGACCCCAGTCGCACAAGTGATTTGCATTACATTAATTGTCATAAAATAATACTTGTATACATATTCTTGTGCCAAGAAGTTTCTTACCAATTAACAGATTCTTTGCTTTCATAGATTTATTTTGAATGATTCATGCATTTTGCTAAAAAATATAAATAAATAACAATAACATAAGGAAACATAAATTAAAAACATGGTTCATTAGTTTTCTTTAAGCTATTCTCTCATAAAATTTTAACAGTTACAGAACAATTGCCATTTATAATTAAATAAAGCTAGTTTATAGAGCAGTCTCGTGCCGCTCTGATGTACAGTTACTGATGGGACTTTCAGTACTTTGATTTTTTACTTCCGATTTGTTTGGATGCGTCTCGGGTTCCGTTTCCTCCTCTACAGATGACAGAGTCGATTCGGTCGTCGTGTCCAGTGATGTCGATATGACGTCATCTTTGACACATTTATTTCCATTGGTCCCTTTGCTATATTTCTGCCAGAATTGGTCGATGTCTGTCACTTTGACTGGCTTTAAGGTTATAGGCAAACTTGATCGCCGCTGTTTAAGGTACGTTTGAAGCCCCTCAGTTTTTGAGACATTTTTGACGGAACCTGCTAAGGAACGCTGGGATTTCAGTTCATATTGTGACGCGGATTTCGTTAAATTGGATTCGGAGCTTGCACTCCTCAGAACGGCATCATACTGTCTCATTACAGCGTGCATTGGACTAGGGAAGATTTGATCATCCTTACGTGGGTAATAATACGGAATCTGCTTATCGAAATCTTTGGTAATGATTGTATCGCACTGAAAAGACGGCCTCCTTTTTAAGGAGTATGACACCGATAAATCACCACAGCTGTCTGTCGAATTGTTGTGGAAGACATCGTCGCCATTGGTTTTGTTATTGTTGTTTTGATAGAAAACTGGAAGATTTTCACATGTATTTTCTTCCCTGATGCTGCTTAGTGCACTTGTGGAGTACCGCCGCCTGGACATGAACGGACCCTGAAATAATTAATTATATAAAATATACGCCTGATTTATTGATTTTCAATAGTGTCCTACAACTGAGAGTATTATATCTAGATACATTAAGTTCAAAATGTTGTGAGATGATGAAGAATATGTATCTAAAAAGTGAATTCTGTGTCAAAATTGACAATGCTCTACTCCATTTCCTATTAAATGTGGTGTACGTCAAGGTGATCATCTCAGTCCTTATCTTTTCACAGTCTTCATCATTGATTTATCCACAATAGAAAAAGCTACTGATGCGGTCAAATTACAGTTATCAAAAACTAGACTGCTAAGTGTTGTTATATCTTCTACATCTCCAGATTGACTCCAAAAAATCCTCAACTACTTATTAGGAAATTACTGTAACGACTGGGGCTTAAAAGTTAACTTACATAAAACAAAAATAATAACTTTAAATAGGATGGCAAATACATATTTAAAGCATAAATTCTTTAGAAAAATTCCGAAATTGATTGTGCATTAAACTACAGATACTTGGGCATTATGTTCAATACATCTATAGCCAAGCAAGAACTATATATAAAAAAAAAGTTCTCAAAGCATATTTCAAATTAAGAGATACTTTTAAGCCTAAACCCAGTAATTATATGAACATCTGAAAATGTCTTTGATTATGCTATTAAACGGTAACCATTCTTATTATGGTTCTGAAATGTGAGGAATATTGAATATTTAGAGCACTAAAACTCGTTTTACAAGGCAATGTCCAAATTAATGATTGTTACGAAAAGTTAAAATGTGAATTTTGCCATTAAAAAAATTGCAAATAGATATTGAGAACAACAGCAATCAGAGATTGCAGACCTCCGCCAAGGTCACATTAAAGTCTTCTGGATCCAGGATCCGGGTCCCCACCAAAAATTAATGGGGACTTCCTTGGACCAAGTTACACCTGTATACCAATTTTCACAGCGATCTGACCATTAGTTTTTGCATGAAGTTGCTAACAATGTTAACCATCAACAAATAAACGCTGCCGGTTTTATAACCTCCTTGGCGGCGGTGATGATTTTTTTTTTAAATCCGTTAATCATGTTCCTCTCTCTGAGTTGGGTAGACACCCTCTGCATAATGGCATAGTCAATAGCATATTTAAACACTGTGTATATTGGAAAATCTGGTGGAATTCCCATTGATAACAGACGCCTTTCTATGTAGTACTAGTATACGGTAAATGTTACATCATAACTATAACCATATCATAAAACATCTTTTTATTCCTCAATAATAATGAAAATATAATTTGCCACTTTAACTCTACCTTAGTCTCTACATTGGTCTACAATTAGAAAAATGCTGTCATTCAAAAATTTTAACAGATTGAAAATGAACAAATAACTTGCAAAAAGTCTCCCGCACAGATAAAAGATAAATAAAAACTCATTATACTGAGTTAAACCAGTGGATATTTGAGAGAATAATTGAGTTTGTGTGTTTAAAATACTTCAATTTATTTACATGTAAGTGGAAAGAAAGCATTGCTTATAAATGCAAATATTAAAATAAGTTATTTTATATCGGAAGAAATTTTACTCTTGGAAGAAAAGGAGGGGGTGGGATGGATCCGGGGTGCGATCCAATCTTTACAGAGTAGCTGGTTTGCAGTAAATAGTTTAGGACGCGAGACAAATTATTTGTGTTCATTTTCTAAATAAAGGGGTTACACTTTATAATGACCCAGCTATTTCACGGTGGGGGGCATAAAAACATTGAGAACGTTGGCCCAGAAACCTTGAAAAACGCCATGAAGAAAATATATTTTCAATATAAACATTCTATAAATTATATTCAGCATTCCCTAGAGGACAAATGTTCTACCGAGCATCAAATTAAATTCTCTTTCCATTGATGTACATCGCGCCGGGTGTCCCGAGTAGGAAGTCCTCGCGCCAATTGTCATCTTCACGGAATTTTTTTTTAAAAATTCCTTCGGAGCGATACATCTTCACTTTGTGGTACGGAGGCTACGATGATTGTAGTTGCTATAGTTACACAGCTGGGTCGCTGTAGCTGCTATAGTTACACAGCTGGGTCGCTGTAGGTCTGTAGCTCACTGGGACAGACCCAATATTTTCTCAGAGAGCTATAATATAGAAATCTGCAGCTTTCAGCTGGACGTATTCCTTTTGTATTAAAAGAAAAAATAAGTCAAAAGCACACTGGTTAATGTGATTACCGTAAAATCGCGAGTATTGACGAGATTTACCATTTGATATCACGCGACTATCTTCCATCTTCGCTAGTCAACGGTTTTCGGTCCACTCCGCTCCCCATGGTTTGCGAAGATGTGTATTTAAGAGCATTATTTTGATATCGGAATGCAATATAATTCAAAATTAAAATCTTTTCCAGACGGAATGTCGCACATTATCTTTGAAAGATGTACAGAAATAAAACAGATCGTTAGCGAGGTCCAAGCGCGCGAACAGACTCGCGACCTCTCCACATTCCTGACGATATTTGCCGGGTTAATACTAACTAAAGTCTCAAGTCCTGTGTAGAAGTGAGGAATCCGGGGATTATTAAGGCTAAATTTGGAAGAATCTTTTTCATAAATAGAGATCAACAAATCAAAGTGTCATGAGCTATTTTCGTGTTTATAAGGCGATTAAAGACGATAGCTAACGTCGATACAGAGCATCTAAACACTACAACGATCTCCAACAGAAAAGAAAAGCCCATTCAGGCAACAGGGGGTCCATGTAATGTGTTGTATTTAATAGGGAGATCGATATTGACACGGGAATATGGTTTTAGGTAATGTTGGGTTTGAGGGGGTATCTTAACTTTAATGTCTCTGTATATTGGTTTTCTTTAAGTTAACCATCGGTCAGCAAACTTGATTCTGATTCAGCGTTTCGCATCCCTCCCCCCCCCCCCCCCCCCCCCCCCCCCCCCCCCCCCCCCCCCCCAGATCTAAACATCCCCCTACTGTCTGGCCAACGACTTGTCCTATGAATATGAACAAATAAACAGGAATTGGATATATGATGAATGAGCAGTGACTGATCAATGTGCGACAGAGGGGGATTCTTTGAAGCCATTATCTACATAGTTACTATCAATACATAGAAGACTGAGTAAATGTTCCCCCCAAACTTTTGGTGTACGATTTATGACTCGTTGCCGATTAAAATGCACGTCTTAATCCAAGTATAAAAAACACCGTGTATTCCAAAATCCCTTATACAATAAACTGTTATCTGCAATTTGACAGACACTTTGCAAATTCGACAAGCCTGGAACTTCAAACACACCACTTTGATTCACTATGCTGACAACCTTTTTGGCACAAAATTACTTTTCTTTTCTATATCAAGAATTCAACAACACTGTATAGCGGAGTTTCACTTTGTAAAAAATAAATTAACTAACGGTTAAATGTTTTTCGAGTGAATAATTTTGAATGTTTTTTGTGCATGCATTTTCGACGTGCTCGAGGCTCAGGGCTCGAGGGGAAACATGAAGGTGACCGACATTGAATGCCAGATTTCTAGTTGCCATTTGACCTGAACTTTTCTAGACAGTATGATTTTAATTTTCTTTTTTAAATTAGTCATAAATTGATAGCTGTCATACAAAACTCTTGAGGAATTCAGGCCAGGGCAGACAATCCGGCTTAAATGTCTAGCTCAAATTATCTGTAAAATCTTGTTACCGAATTTCAAACGGAACTGCAAGTGAAGTGTTAAAATATATGCTATAAGTGATTAATTGTATCAACAGAATTAAGACACCATTGTAACGAACATTTGAAGCTGTTGAATGTTTATGAACAGTGTTTTAATATTTTGCTACTGGACACACCGTTTAATATGCAACACCAATATCGGGCGTTGGAAGTTAAATGGCAAATTAAAGCCCCACATGGCACATGCATATTGAAAGCGTTTTCCCTTTGAAATACTGTTTGAATTGATACAACGATGTTGGTTCATAACGCTAGAACAGCACTTCCATTTTTCTCCTTTTATCGTGAAATGGGATCAAAATCCTTCAAAAAATGTTCGGTATTTATTTTTCAGTTCAAAAGTTTATTCCACTGGTTACACACCATAGAGAGGCATTGGTTTTTAATTAGGTATATATAATACAAGGAAGAAATACACGGTATACAGATAAGAAATTAGAACGATTCATTTTAGTCGTCGTTCTATTTGAACGTTCTCTGACAACCCTCGAACTTTTTTTTTTTTTCATTTTCTGAACACGTAATTAATGGTTTTAAATTCTCAAATTTAAAAATGAAATTTCTTTAACAAGGTGAAGATACATCGCAACACATATATGTAATTCAATGTAACGGTCACACTTTTTTGACACGTGACGAGAAGTGCACTTCAGCAGGTCCCTATGGCGTTTCTTTGTGTTCTCAACTAACGTAGAAAAAAAAATCTCCTGAAATTATTCCCCTGGAGGATGGCGTTCTTCATTTCCCTCCTACCACCCACCACCTCTCTCATTACCCCTTTACCCCCTCCTTCCTTGTCTTACCTCTCTCTCTCTCTCCTCTTCCTGCTCTCTCTCTCTCTCTCTCTTCTTCTCTCTCTCTCTCTCTCTCATCTCTCTCTCTCTCTCTCTCTCTCTCTACCGTTTGCTCACTTAATTCCCTTTCCCCCCTCTATCGCTACAACATGAAAGCCTTCGTACTGTCGCATAGATGATTTGTAACCCAATAAGTACACAACTGCGATGTGTTTAACTTACTGGGATTCGGAACGACCAGTAAAGGAAAAAAAAGTTAAAGACAGAACCACAATGTAAACTAGTTTTTATAAACTAATTGTGCAATCCTGTTTAAATAAAGGTCATTATTATTATTATAACTGGTACATATAAGAAAGATAAGGAACACTTAAAGAAGGGATTCAACCCCCACCCCCAGGAGGTGGACAGTTCCCTGCATTGTACATGTACTGGAGTTCAGAATAAACCTTAACGCATTTATATAATGCAGTTGAGTAACACTGAAACAGTTAAAGGAGGATTTCAAAGTCCCCACCCCCGGGCAGACCCCTGCCTTGAACTAATATAAATGATATACCTGACTCGGTCCTTTGTCTGTAAAATGCCGGTTAACGAGAGTCTTCTGTTGTTCCCTTAGAATGGTAAGTTCCTGCAGTCCATCCTGTAGGGCCTCCAGGCGGGCCGCTACCCGGGACTGGGGCTTCAGTAGGATCGGTACCCGGATACCTCCCGGGAGGTCATCTAGAGACCGACTGCGGGGGACGTAAGTGGGCGGGGTCTTGGGGGCGCGGGTGATTCTCAGGATAGCGGCCGTGTCTACCTTGTTGCCCTCCTCGTTTTGCGTGGACCGCATCACCAACAAAGTCCAGCAACCCTCCGCATATATGAGGCTGTCCAAGGCGCACTGTTACGGCATTAAGGATGAAGCGAAATTTCCTCTGCAGTTCGGTGCGTCTATGTTTGACAGGTACGTTGAGTCATGTCTTAAGCCATCCCAAACTATTACGTAAAAATGTCTATAAAAGTGTGTATAGACCGCAAGTTCCTCTAAATCAATATCACTGGTAAATCCTGCCTATATGTTTTAATGCACTTGTATCTTCTGTGACGAAAGAATGCAGATTTTATCACAGGTGTCGCCCGGGAAGAAATGACCAAGAAAGCTACCTGTATCTCTAATCCCGTATTGACTTCTTACACCTGAGTTACTGTGATATTCTGAATTTGCACTTTGTTATGTCGTGTATCGGCGATAATAAAGTGGTCGCGCTTGGAAGTCCCTGGCTCGTCGTTTTATTGCCCGGTGTATAAGTAATATATAGATAGAAGGTTATGCTCATCGCTTCATTGATCTCCAGATGAACGGACACCTGTGATATAAGCCGCGGGTCAATATTTATATTGGAATCGGCAGTTCGTCAATTTCCTCCCCGGAATTTCTTTTTTTAAGTTTTAATGCCATTATGTTGTAATTCGCCCATGTTATAATTTGATGACATCTGTATACTATACTATTATTTAAAAAAAGAATATATATACATATATCAGTATTTGTTTAAAGGTAATAATTTTTTTTATCATTTCTAAATTTTGTTGCGTCACGAGTTTCATTTTTCACCCGTAAGGCAGGGCGATTAGTTGTTAATTACACGTGGTAATTAATTTGTCAGCAGCCGGACTTAGTCCAACTCAAATCTCTCTCTCTCTCTCTTCTCTCTACCTCTCTCTCTCTCTCTCTCTCTCTCTCTCTTCTCTTTCTCTCCTCTCTCTCTCTCTTCTCTCTGCTCTCTCTCTCTCTCTCTCTCTTCTCTCTCTCTCTCTCTCTCTCTCTCTCTCTCTCTCTCTCTCTCTCAACCTAATCCCAAAGGAAAAATTACGTTGATCATGGATTTTAAAAGTGTATGAAATGTCGCGAAATCTTTGGCTTTCGCGGGGACTTCACCACCGACCCCCATAAGTTAAATATTTCTCGTTGATAACCCCCCCCCTCCCCTTTCGTAAAGCCCTGGTTCCGCGCCACAGTTTATTATTCGAATTCAATCAAGTTGGATACTTTAATTATGACTTGGCTTAGGGAATTCTATAATTGAATTCTTGACCATGATTCTGTAGAATTCGACTTGGATAACTCCGATCAATATGTACGGTGGAAATGAAATTAAGCCCATATCCTGACCCTATCAATAATAGATTAACTACAGGAAAAGGTGATATTAAAACAAATTACAGATTATAAATATTTAGGGAAGGGATGTGCAAACTCTTTTCATAGACTAGCATCAATATTGACCAACATTTTTTTAAAAACCAGATCGCTTTGATTCTTAATAACACATTAAAAAAGTCGAAAGGCAGGTGTTCAGAGTGTCAAAACCGCGACACGATCAAGAGGTTCAAAAACAGGTGTTCAAACTGTTCACAAATCCAGTTATTGTACGGAACTTAGTCCCACCTACCCCATCTTCGCTATGTGGAGCGGAGTGGACCGAAAACCCATGGCTAGCGAAGATGCACCTACCCCACCGCCCCTCAACTCAGATTGTGAAACTTACATGTATGTAGTCGTCATGATGGAATTTGTAAACTGATTTTTTTTCTCTACTCTCAAACCTCTTAAATTGAAAAAGAAAGGGGGGAGGGAGGGGGGTGCTTGATGCGTATTTAAGTGTGTGAAGAGTGTACGCATGAAGGAGGGGTGGGAGACAGAGCAAGTCGTAGAGAGTGTTGGATCCCCCCCCCCAAAAAAAACCCCGCTATACCTGTACCAAACATATATATTATAATGAACATGATGAACAAAAATACACACATCTTAGGACTAGATCGCTATATATCGTGATTATCTACCCTTTCTTCATTTTTTGTCTTTTTTTTTGTCTTTTTTTTTTTTTTTCTTGTTGAGGAAGTATTTTTAAACCCTGCATGTACGAATCCATTCCTCATGTGTAGAAATATCATTTTATCAAAATTGGCTATATATCAGCACCACCGACCACAATGGCCAGTCAAACCCTACTTAATTCCACAATCGAGAAATTTGCTTTGAGATGAAACCGTGTTCATTTTTTTTTTTTTTTTACTTTTGGGGTTTTTTTGGTTGTTTTTTTTTTTTTTTTGGTTTGTTTGTTCGTTTATTTTTGTTTTTATTAATTATTATTTTTTATGTCTCTTCTTTTCTTTTTTGGCATACAAATTAATCGACTACCTTTGCTCTAGCTGTTCATACCCATCGATTTTGTGCAAAACCTGGATCCGCATCTGTCTAAAAATAGAATGTCACGTGATGCCTCATATGATTGGCCAAAATGTCAGCTTCCATGTCATATTCGCTGGCTTTAGCGGTGATTTTTCAAACTGTTCGTGTTATTTACGGGTTTGGGTCTATTTCCCACGGAATTATAAGTAAATATCATATTGTGATAGCTAGCACTTGTTACACATGAAGAATTCAAAACCAATTATGTCTTTAGATAATGTCAACATCAAGAAATGATAAATTAATATTTTGAATGTTGTTTTTTTTTCCTGATAACAGGCTACAGAGCCTCGGTTTACCTCGATGGAAAAGGCGAAAATGAAATGCACTGGAGAGGCTATTTGAATTTCTTGGATATCATAACCAGTGGTTCCACGCTAGGATTTCAGAAGAGGGCAGGGCGACATATCAGCGGCAAAAAGGGCACTCTGGTTTGAAAAGGGGCACCATTGGAATAATCATGTTGCACCAAATATTGAAGCCTTTATTGTACACTCATTTCAGATTTTCAATCCATCGACAAAGGCAAACGATTTGTTTCTGACAAACATAAAAAATTTAAATCAACAAAACCTTGCAAATCAACCAAATAGCACAGAAGTTTTATATACTGAATAAGATACAACATGTTAATACCATTAAAACAGTCTTGAAATTTGATGTAGATAGCCATGATTGGACACCGTGTTATTATTCGGTAGAGGAAATTTCGAGATGGGCGATTAGCGGCGACATTTCCGTCCAGGTGGCCAGTGCTTATTGAGAAGCCCTGAGGTGATCAATAAAGGCCTAATATTCACTCTCCCACCCTCCTAACATGCAGATTAAAGATTATCCCTAAATATTGGATAATTGGACCACGACCTTCTAGGCAAGTTCATGGACTTACACCAATTGTACAACCAAAACGTATTTTTTAATCTTTTCAAAAAATGTAACAAGGCATACCATGATTCCTGTCTTGAATGGTCAGACGTCAGGGGGCCAGCAAGGGAGGCGTGCGAGCAAAGGGCAGGCAGGGCGCAAGCGCCCTTCTAAAGTTGTTATGCTACGCGGATACACTTAGTATATAATTGTAATGAGAAACATCCTGATCAAGATGAAAAATTGTAAATCATGGAGGAATTTAATCTTTTTTGAAAAGAAAGTAAATACCGCCCTTTGCAAATTATAGACTGATCTTTATCTAAGTAAGAGTTATCTGCTCTTTAAATTTGGTTTATTCTGTTGAATTACTATAGGAATATGCAAATTTTCAAAACTTTTCACATGACATGACATTACACTCATGATTAATTGATTTGAACTTTTTGTACTTTAAATAAATCAAACTTCTACATGCTCTTAATTATCTTAATTAAGTTTATTTAAATTTATGATTGTCATGTAATTAGTTATTTTCTAACACTTTTTATTAAGGCTTTTTCGTCATAATATTATTGTTATGCAATAAATCAAACCAGATTAAATATAATTGATGTACCGTGTACGTCTACAGTACTGCACCCAGGGGCTGTCATATACATACTGTATATATACTTTTAGCAATTATAGACATGTCATAGGAAGGAGTTGCTTTAAAATCTCTGTTATATGTATAATCACTGGTAATATTTTCAATTCAATTTATTGGCAATAAAGCACATATACAAGTGTTGTTAGCCATGGAATGTAGAAGTATAACACAAAATATACATGTATAATTATATATACTGTGCTACATAATATTTTATATCCGTAACAATGCTTCGTTTCTAACATAAAAGAGTATCTAATATAAAGACAAATTTCGTTTGTAGTCACAAGATGGAGAGGATTCAATAAAGATGCATGATTAATATATGATATATTTTTGAATACTTTTTTCTTGTATGTTTGTATAAAGGACAATCAAGCAAAAATGTTTTTCATCTTCGACAATAGTCTTACAATATACAATATATAGTAAATTACATTTCCCCATTAAGCTACATTGCAAGCTTAGTGTTCCATTGCGCAATAGAACAGAAATTTTTTTTTACCCCCCTCATCAGAGAAAATTTAGAGACATCCAGTCTACTTTGATATCAGTCCTCTCACTTCACTCAATGTACAAGACTCTCACATACTGTAGCTGTCTGTGTATTGAGCAGAATGAGAAATTTGATTTTAATCAGTCTGAGACTTATAGTGCCACAGAGCCAGACAGAACTAAATATAGAATGAACTGTGTATAGAATGAACTAGCTGTTGCTGTTCTGTCAGTTTAAATTCACACATACCTGTATAGAATAAGCGGGTAAATTTTAAAGTATTGCAATGTTAATTAAATTTTATTGAGAAAATGTAAATACAACATTATACTAATTGCATGATTTTTTTTAGCTCACTGCATGATATCAAACTAATTTTATATACTAACCTTACTGCTCAATATGAATATTTTAAAAGGGAAATCTGACATGTTGGTATATTGCTAATAATGAAAGACTGAAGCCAGCATCATTTGAGTGTTGTCATTGTATTTACTTGTAGTGTACAGTGGGTTTTGGCCATAAGTAAGTTCTCAAAGACAATTTTGTCTACATATTTCATACAAAGCCATTGTTTTCAAAAAATTTTCATGGAGTCATTTGATGTAATTTAAAGCATTATATAGAAAGAAATTGTTATCTCTCTGCAAAAGTTCTTTGCAATATATTATGAAAAATTATGACATTTCTCAACACATGGTATTTATTTCATCAAAACTGAGGAGAAATGGCTCCAAGGAAAGGTTGTGCAAAAAGAGAGTTTTACATGAAATTTATAAAGAAATTTTCCTAAAGAGCTTACTTGTGGTCAAGTATGTACTGTTGAAGATTCTGGTGAAATCTTTCATGAATTCTTTGATATATAAGTATATATTTAACAAGTGGCGGATCCAGGATTTGTGGAAAGGGGGACCCGGTCCATTGAAAAAGGAGCCAATAAGCTTAAGGTCTGGGATGAAGCCAAAGCGGAGGCCCAGGGGGAAAACCCCTGGAAGCTCTCAGGTGTTAGAGCTTTTAAAGTTACTTTTAGATGTTAATTTAGCTATACATGTATATCTATACATATTAGTTAAGTTTGGTCACCAAAAGGGGGGGGGGGGGGCCTGCCCCCCCCCCCTCTAAATCCGCCACTGTATTATGTATTTCTAAATGTCAAAATCCTTGCACACAACACAAGTGATTTTATTTCCTTTCATTTGAAGATTGTGCAGGACAACCCCGACGGTTTGTTTGCAGGGAGCGTTTACCCTGATGTGTTCTATGATCCCCAATGCAGTGAAGGTAAACACATCTGTGAGCGTCCATTGTTAGTAAATGAACAGCTATTTAAAGATCCAATGCTGGGACTCTTGAAAACTGTCGCAATAATACAGTGATATGTGAACAGGCTAAACATGCCACTCACGACAAAAGTCCACATTTTTAATGGTGCATTTTGGTGTAAACTGTATCGAGTCCGCATGACAATATGCCCTGGTCATGTGACTGTAATTATAGGGTAACAACTTTGTGTAATCTTTTAATTTGACATTCCTCAAACTCTGTACAGTTGCTATTGACACATTGAAGATGTGCATGTGTCGTTTTGAAACTGGCCCAACTTTCAAACAAAAATTTTTACATGTAATTGAAGTTTGTAATTTTTAAGCATGTCTTGAATAGACAGTGCCTACTTTTGTAATCAACTCCTCTTACAGCATTTATTTGACATCCTTCAGACTTTGTATAGCTGTTATGGAAGCATTGAAGATGTGCATAAGTTTGTTTGGAAGTGATCAGACATTTTTTAAAAAAAAATTAAAGGGATAGTACAACCCTTTTTGTCAACAATTTTGAAAAGAATCAAAATGAGTCCAAATGACTTGTATGCAAAGCATTTTCTGTTAAAAATAACAATTTCTATATCTAAAATAATTAGAATCTTTAAATGATGTCCCTTTAATTTTTGGCTTCCTGGACAGTAATTCATTTTACAATACAAGTTGGTTCTTAGTGTAACTTTCTACAAATATGCAGTTCATGAATATTTGTGCGATTTTCAATACAGTTTGGATCTTTGTATAATTTTCATACATTTTGGATCCTTGTATAATTTTCATACATTGTGGATCTTTGAATGATTTTCATACATTTTGAATCTTTGTATAATTATCAAACATTTTGGATGTCTTTTCTTCAGGAAATTACAGCTTTGTATCAGATGTGACGAAATCTCCCGCTTTCGTTAACGCGACTGTAAACTACGTACATCAGAAGTATCCGAAGCCTTGGAGCAATGTAAGTCTTTTGAATCCACCAATAGGCGAAGAAAGGATCAGGATGTCTATTTTGCTTTGTAGAAAATAGTCAAGAGTATGCTTACCGTAATTTCTCTAATTTTTCAACGCTCTAATTTTTCGACACTTTCTGAATTTTGGCAAAATATCAGTTTTTAAAAATCTCTAATTTTTCGACACTCGGGGAAAAAATTCTGATGAAAAATCGTCAGTTATGGAAGGGGTTCGTGTTTATAATTTCTAACTGATTTAAAAGACTATGACGCTTAAATGATTATATCTTATCTTTAATGCCTGTAATTCTTCACTGTTTTCGTCTTTTTTCTTTATTTCTTGTGTTGTCACCGTGTTGTATAACCATCCTACCTAACGTGAAAGCGCGTGTTACTATTGGATCCGCCATTTTCTTTCACTTTCGCTTTGATAACTTGTTCCGTTTTCTATTCCACATTCGTATTTTATCTTATCTTTAATGCCTGTAATTCTTCACTGTTTTCGTCTTTTTTCTTTATTTCTTGTGTTGTATACCATCCTACCTAACGTGAAAGCGCGTGTTACTATTGGATCCGCCATTTCTTTTCACTTTCGCTTTGATAACTCGTTCCGTTTTCTATTCCACATTCGTATATGACAATCTTCATCGTTTGTCGTAAAATCGTCATTTTCTTACAAGTTCACAACCCTTATGTTTTCAATTGATGATAAGCACAGATAACAAGCAAAATCAAATATATTTGACAAACAAAATAAACTCCGAGATCTCCGAGAGTGTAACTGAATTTCTCCGTCGCGAGGTTATGGAGTGATCGGAATGAGCGGAATATAACGACTGGATTAATTATTCGGGTTACACTGAGTGTAATACCGGCCCGTACACTGTTGTATGATCCTGAAAAATTCATACTTACTGGCCCTTATAGATATCGATCTTTCCGGTAAGGAAATCATACCAAAAGTTTTAAAATTTTAATTTTTCGACACTTTTGCAAAATCCTGAAAAAATGGGTGTATTTTAGTGTCGAAAATTAGAGAATTACGGTATGCTGCTTTATGTGATACAAGATATATATGACAAAAAACCAAAAAAAAATTCTGACTTGAAACTTTATTATTGCTTTTAAGCTTTTAACAATTGCAATAGGTCACCTGAGTAAACTCAGGTGACCTATTGCAATTGTTTTCGTCCGTCGTCATGCGTCGTCCGTTAACAATTGAACATTTTTAACTTCTTCTTGATAACCAATGGTCCAATTCTTTTCAAATTTGGTATGAAGCATCTTGGGACAAGGGCACATAAATATAAATTTCAGGTCTCTTCACCCTGGGGCCTTGGGGGTGGGCAAAAACTGCCCAAAAGTGACCAATTTTCAAAATCTTCTTTACAACCGCACATGTCTTAGAGAAACCAAATGCATAGTGATGTAGAGCAAGAAGGCTTTACCAAAATTATAAATTTGGTGATCCCCGGGGTAGGGGTTCTGACCCAGGGCTGGGCCAAACTTGGTACATTGTGTTTTAATGTAAACTTTGAAAAACATCTTTAATGCTATTGATATTAATGTGAAACTAAAAGAATTTTTGAATAAGTAGGGAGCCTTTTATCAAAATTGTAAATTTCATGATCTAGGGGTAGGGGTTTTGGTATTAGGGTGGGCCAAAATGGTCATTGTTAAATGTGTTAACAATTGAACATTTTTAACATCTTCTTGATAAACCACCTGTCCAATTCTTTTCAAATTTGGTATGAAGCATCTTGGGACAAGGGGCAACATAAAATGTAAATTTCAGGTCTCTTGCACCCCTGGGGCCTTGGGGTGGGGCAAAAACTGCCCAAAAGTGACCAATTTTCAAAATCTTCTTCTTTACAACCACACATGTTTGAGAGAAACAAATGCATAGTGAGTAGAGCAGAAATGCCTTTACCAAAATTGTAAATTTGGTAATCCCCGGGGTAGGGGTTCTGACCCCAGGGCAGGGGGGGGGGGGGCAAACTTGGTACATAGTGTTTATATGTAAAAACATTTGAAAAGCATCTTTTTCAATGCTATGATATTAATGTGAAACTAAATGAATATTTGAAGTGTGAGGGAGCCTTTTTGTCATATATTATACCCACCTGCAACAAGTTGTTGGGGGGTTGGGGAGGGGGGGGGGGTTACTGGAATCAAGTTGTCTGTCCATCCGTCTGTAGGCAGAATGGTTCAATCTTGTGTATATGAATAGGAATCATATGCATATATTGAAAGATATTTTAAAACATGTGACAAAATACTCTGTATTGAGACTTAAGAAATGAAAATATGGGACTCCCTGTGTGGGCTATGATACTCAGGTGATCGTTAAGGCCTGTGGGCCTCTTCTTGTTTTAGATAACAGAGAAACTGGTGGCTTTTCTTCTACGGAGTTACCTCCCATCACGTGGCCCACTCTATGTGTATGGAGAGGATCCGCTACAGCAGGGATTTCTAGAAATGATGGCAAAAGTATGTGATATACCAAATACACCTGTATCATTAGGTAGACTGTGATATCACAAATACATTGTATCATTAGGTAGACTGTGATATCACCAATACACTGTATCATTAGGTAGACTGTGATACAACCAAATACACTGTATCATTAGGTAGACTGTGATATAACCAAATACACTGTATCATTAGGTAGACTGGGTATAACCAAATACACTGTATCATTAGGTAGACTGTGATATCACCAATACATTGTATCATTAGGTAGACTGTGATATCACCAAATACACTGTATCATTAGGTAGACTGTGATATAACCAAATACACTGTATCATTAGGTAGACTGTGATATCACCAAATACACTGTATCATTAGGTAGACACTGATATCACCAAATACACTGTATCATTAGGTAGACTGTGATATCACCAAATACACTGTATCATTAGGTAGACTGTGGTATAACCAAATACACTGTATCATTAGGAGACTGTGATATCACCAAATACACTGTATCATTAGGTAGACTGTGATATCACCAAATATACTGTATCATTAGGTAGACTGTGATATAACAAATACACTGTATCATTTGGTAGACTGTGATATCACCAAATATACTGTATCAGTAGGTAGACTGTGATATAATCAAATACACTGTATCATTAGGTAGACTGTGATACAACCAAATACACTGTATCATTAGGTAGACTGTTGATATCACCAAATACACTGCATCATTAGGTAGACTGTGATATCACCAAATACACTGTATCATTAGGTAGACTGTGATACACCAATACACTGTATCATTCGGTAGACTGTAATATCACCAAATACACTGCATCATTAGGTAGACTGTGATATCACCAAATACACTGTATCATTAGGTAGACTGTGATATCACCAAATACACTGTATCATTAGGTAGATTGTGATATCACCAAATACACTGTATCATTAGGTAGACTGTGATATAACCAAATACACTGTATCATTAGGTAGACTGTCATATCACCAAATACACTGTATCATTAGGTAGACTGTGATATCACCAAATATACTGTATCATTAGGTAGACTGTGATATAACCAAATACACTGTATCATTAGGTAAACTGTGATATCACCAAATATACTGTATCAGTAGGTAGACTGTGATATAATCAAATACACTGTATCATTAGGTAGACTGTGATACAACCAAATACACTGTATCAGTAGGTAGACTGTGATATCACCATATACACTGTATTCATAGTCTCGGTAAGTTATCTAGGTAATTATACAACAAATACACTGTATCATTAGGTAGACTGTGATAAACAAATACACTGTATCATTAGGTAGACTGTGATATCACCAAATACATGTATCATCTAGGTAGACCTGTGATCATAAACCCAATACACTGTATCATTAGTGTAGAACTAGTGATATCACAATAACACTG
>CAJDSM010042019.1:990-29173 GCA_903981925.1 Ostrea lurida | reverse complement strand
GATATTTATGAACACGGCGTTTTTGGTTGTGGGTGATACAAAGAACCTTTACTAGGACAGAAAACGATTCTACAAAATAAACAAAAATCGCCGAAAGAGCATTTTGTAGCCTGCCTGGAGTATTATTGCTGAGATTTTCCATAAGAAAAGAGCAACGCCCAAGCATGGCATAATACGCCCGAGTACAGACTTTTTAACTAAAGCAAGCGCCAATGATTGGCATAGATAGCGCCCGTACAGGATTTCAGTGGGTTCAATATTTCACAGAGTTTTACACTGTGCCTTCCAATGCTAAGTTCATTAATCATGCTACTGGTACTCTGAAAAGATCACTCAACCTGCATAGTGCATATCCCTTACAACTAATGCTATAAGGGCATAGGTACAGAGTCTGAATGGTCCTTGCCCAATAGTTGATCCTTATGCCACAATGTTTCTCTAATAGTGGATCTTGACTGTTGACCTTTGAAAAATTCAATACGGATCTACCTTCCCATCATGGTGATCAATGTGTGTACCAGTTGCTAGTGATCCTGGAGCTTCGGTTTCGGTCTGTAGTCCTTGCCTACGTTTTCCTACTTAGTGATCACTACGCACTTGAGCCATTTGACCCCGACCTTTGAAAAATGATAGGCGTCTGCTCCCTCTCACGAAAGTGATCAATTGTACAAGTTGTATTACGCTGGAGCTTATGGTTCGTCTGTATCCTGCTAACAACGTTTAACTATAGATGACACCATGACCTTGAAAAACTAGATAGGCGTAATTCCTCTCATCGCAATGGTGATCAAGTATCGTACGCAAGTTTATTATGCCCTGGAGGCGTTATGGTTTCGGTCGTGTATCGCTAGCCTACAAGTTTTCTTACTATTGTACACTCGGACCTGACTTGAAAAGACAATAGGTGTCTTCCTTTCATCGATGTGATACAATTTACTCAAGTTGTAGATCCTGAGCTTACGGTTGGTCTGGATCCCGCCACACGTTTTCTTTACTTAGGCGGCACTACGACGCTGACCCCTACAAGACCCTGATGAAAAAAACAATGCATCTTCCTCTCAGTCATGGCGTATCAATTCGTAACCAAGTTGTAAGTATCCAGGAGCTTATGGTTCAGCCTACACAAGGACCTCGGAACAGACAGCAACGGATGTGATCAGACGGTACGATCGCTATAACTGTATAATCGCCCGTCCGAATAAAAAAGCGGAGGAGAGGAAGATTCGCACAAGATAGCTATCAGTTGGTGAGGCACTTTTATCTTTTTTTAAACTCGGTAACGTAAGACACCAATTGCTTTGAGTGCTGTTGGTGATAGAGCAATTCATCTCGAAGGTCTTGTCACAAGGCAGGGTATAATCCATCAAATTTTCAAAAAGTGAGGTTGCACCTAAGATGGTACATTTTGCAATGGTGGGGGGGGGGGAGGGGGTGCAGACGAACAGAGGTGACCAATATTTTAAAGCACCAAATACATGGGTGGATGGGGAGGGTGTAACCCCATTCCAGATCCATATCCGGCCAAAGGATTGGCGTCTTTTTGCATTTTTGAAAAACAGGCAAAACTAACCAATACTCCTAATATGACCAGAACATTCGGATCCGTGCCGAAATTGGCCATTTTTCACCAGGACACAACAGTTTTTACACAATCTGTCAACAGACCTTCACTCTATAGATTCCCTGCTCAGCGTGAGAATACGCCGATCACATGGCGGCGGATGCGACGTTGTTTTGTCGGCGGATCACGTTCTCCTATCAATTACTCAGGGGGTGTTTCGAACTTAACGAATTGTAAATTAAACAGAAAGATATCACCTCTTATGCCTTTATGCTACCTGAATTCATTATATAAAAAAACGGGAGAAACATTTTGGTTAAGAGTTAGCATATCTGGAGCATATAAGAGGGAAAATTATACTTGATCAGGCATATAATACTATATTGGAACAAATCCCCTTTAATAGTTGTCTTGTTGAGTACTCGTTTTATTGCCGATTCTTCGACAAATATGTTCTGGGCATTTATGATCCGGGGGAGAAATGTTTGTACGCTGAGAGAGGGTTATATCTCAGATTTCTGTTGATATGTTCCTGGGGCAAACACAGACCTCCTTGACACCCAGAGGTGGAGATCCGGTGATTAGGAGCGAGTAAGCATCCCCTGTCGAACCGGGCTCCACACGCCGCCGAGACTTAAACACAATATGAGGGGGCTCTCAAATTGTAATGCTTATGCGGTCATCCAACCAAGTGCTGACCACGCTGCGCCGTCTGTTTAACGTTGTGATCAGAAAAGGAACTCTATCCATATCGCCAGAAGCTAGTTCGTACTAACGAGGGCAAATCGTAACATATTAAAGTTTACCGTACTATTATATCTGTCGCTACAGGAAAGAGGCATAATTGCCACTTGCGTTCAAGTACGTGGCGAATTACTGAGTTCAAAAAGGAGTGGTCACGTAAAAAATGTTGCGGAAAGCGATCACAGCCACTCTGAATTTATATTTGATCATGTTACAGATAAAGTTATATTTTGTTATGATTGTCATATTCATCCGCTCTGAGGAAAAAGTATACTCACACACACCTCTCAGTTCAGCTACTGTTCGTAATTTTTTACTCTGGCCTCCGTCCCTCTATATTCCACTCCGTCCTCCCAAAATAAAAGAAACTCCCTATACAACAATTGAAAACTATACCAGCTAATGATGAGAGACAAAGAAGACTAGTGCAACAATTTTCCCACTAGGAACCAAATCTGTTCTTTTGGTTTGAGCAGTATGTCCCTGTTCGTATGGTCTACGTACAGCGTACGGGATCCAGGGCCTTCTCCACGCGGGCCCCAAACCCTTCAAAACAAATGCTACTGGCGAAACTCAGTTCAGATGATACCGGGATGCACACCCAACATTATCGAAGTCTGCCAGTGAAGGTCCGTCCGTCTGGCTGTTGCTCCTGCCGCCACGGGAATTATTTATTTGCATGGGTCGATGTTCGCTTGCAGAATGAGATGATGGTGAACAATTTTGACTGGCCACAGACGTGGAAGAGGACAAGGGTCATACCGGGTATCCACCTGCAATCTACAGCACACCCTGCGAATTCACGCGGGAGAGGAGGAGAAGAGAGCAGAGAGAGAGAGGATAGAGAGAGAGAGAAGAATGAGAGAGAAGAAGAGAGAGTTTCTCGTCTTTCACCACCGACGTGCAGATGTGAAACACTGTCACCAATCTTACCTTTATTTTGCGCAAACAGGGTGCCTTTTACTCCATCTATTAGAGAACAACGAGAGGATGCCGTCAAGCTGGCTACTTACAGGGTACAGGAACACAGTCAAGTTTAGGTTTCCAAGCGACTGTTTTTATTCCTACAATCAAAATAGCTTCCCACCCCCCCCCCCCCCAAACCCCCACCGCGAACCTCTCCCCCCCCTCGCCCCCAATATTGGACGTTGGCATGGATTCTTCCCCCCCTAACTATTAGAAGATTTTGCACACCGGCATACATAAAATAGCTGGTCTGGAGTATGAGTACATGCGACACGAGCGGGCGGAGCTATCTCAACACAAGTCGATCTCTATTTAAATCTTCGGTATACATCCTGTGAAGCTAACTTATACGCGAACACTACACAAAATTTCAAAAACTGTCTAATAAATTATCGACAAAAGGAATTAAAATTAAAAAACAAGCTAAAGGTGAGCGGTGGGCGAAGTGGGGAGAGGAGGTGAAACGGGATATAAGCGTCGTGCAAACACAGGTTACTTGAATGCCCATTTTGCCCCTTTGGGGATATACATTTATTTAAATATCTATGAATAGGGATGAGATGAATAAAGATGGAACTCAAAAACACGAAAGAAGATTAGTTTAATTAGAAAAGATTTACCTATGCCTATAATCGTATGAGAACTAGATTGATCCAACATAGGTATTCTCGTTGCACCACTTACAAAGCTTATTGACCGGGTATTCTATACTCTCTTAGGAAAGTCCAAAGCTCATCAGACTGGCTAGGTCTTTGCGCGGGAGAGGGAATAGAGGATCTACGCGTGACAACTCTCGGATTCCGCGGTGTTTTGACCTGTGGGCACAATTATCGCCTCAATGAACATGACGATATATATGCAGTTTATAGACTCAGTGCTAAAGCCGAGCTGAGGAGTCAAAACACACTCAGGGAAGTTTATTCGGCTCTGCGAAAAGAACCTCGAGTAGAGCAGGTAGGACAGGGTACCAGCACTCCCGCATTTCTGCGTAAATGTTCCGCACACAGTTACTGCAAACTTCACTTGCAACTGTCATCATTGGCCCGCTAGATACCATCCGGCGCATAGGAAATTAATGATAACATGTTGAGGATAAATTAACACATTATAGTTAACAGAGCGCTCATAGTGGCCAGTTCTATGCGAAATCTTGTTGCCGAACAACGGAGTTTTGATTGAGCCATCGAGCAACTCGAGGATTCCATTACTTTTTGAGACAGAGAGTCTGCCAATTCGGAGGCAGTAGAGTCCGAACATGAACTCTCCCTCAGAGAGAGCTAGAGCGCCTAGCACAGCGTCGATCTGCTTTCTGTATAATAAGATATATGACATGCGTCTCTGATATTCTACCAGAATATCAATCTTGCGCGCAGTTATGTTGGACGTCTACTAGCCCGACGTCACACAACGCTGAAAGTGTCAACAACATGTTGACATGGGCGTTTTCCACCCTCCAAATCATCTGCGTATATATTGGGACTTACGAGCACAATGCAAATTGCTCATTGCGTGTTGGGACTTGTTGTTGATCACAATAAGAAATTGCCGCCACTCCTAGTTGTTTTTGGCTAAACGTGTTGTAAGATTAGTCACGGGTCTTGCCCCTTGATAGCAGTTGAATATGGACTGAGTCAAGGGACGTGCTAGTCGCCAGGGATATCGACATCTTATATAGATGTTGATTATTTGTAAACATGTCTGTCTCCATATGTAAAGTGCAAGATCTATATGAGATGGATCACGGCGAGCCCACTTCGAGCGTTTGATGATACCGAGACGGCAACCTGTGCAAGATCTTGGTTGTCCATATCAAAAGGTAAAACCTATACTACTATCGTAGTCATCTGGTGTATTCACTGTTAGACTGACCGTCTGGAAACAATATGCATAGTGCGTGACACTCGATCTCAGCGAAAATCCACACATTATATCTAAGCGAGATCCTCAGGCTGAATTATTTACGACTGATAAGTCTACACCGTAACCTCAGCGAGACCACCTCACCGACTCTGACAAGGAATCTACTCTAGATGACTTTATAGTCACCTCTACAGCCTAGATCGCAGCAATATCCATGACGAGAGTACTTATGATGCTTTAGACTTGTTACAAAGTGTAGGTTTCTAAACACTTCGTATCTTACACAGGAGAAATCCGACGACGGGCAAGGAAATTAAGACACATCGATATCTTCACCCTTTTTCTCAAGAGACCCCTCAAGCCTCGAATATTCTGACGCACCTGAGAGATAGTATCCCATTACACTCGCAGTGTATACATTCCATTCCTCAAAATCATATCAACCAGCAACAGCCAACACTCCACCCCACGGTACTACGAGGCTGCAAAACTGTTTGACAAGTATCAACTATCATGGGCGCTACACCTTAAAGCGTGTCAGCGAGGGGTCAGTCTGGAGGACTTCATTGACATATAATTTACTGGATAGTCAACACGCCTGTTTCTCACGAACGAGCATCACCGCATCCGGCAAGACATGAGCGGCATAGCTTAGAACTGTAGGAGACACACAGATTACCCTTTACATGATAATTGTGTCAGTACCTTATATCTAAGCCACTCCTCTCAGCGAGGATCCAACTGGACTGAAATTTAATCATCAGCCGAGATTCAATGTCTAGTATCCTTAACTTCTGCGCAGCGAATTCTCATTGAAGCTTGATATTTAGATCTGATCAACATCTACACCATGATACTAGTCGAGGAAGTCCACCTGAGTTCTGGAAAGAGTATCCTGATAAGGAGTCGATTGAGTAACTGGAATTCAAGCACAGTTTCTACACCTAATCTCCAACGGCGTAATAATGGTCGGAGAGCTGTGGAACTGACGTATAAGACTTGATCATATAGCGCCTTGATTCAACACTAAACTCAGCCGGGGAAAGCATATTCGCCTTTTGAGGGCTGAAACTCAATGTCGACTGGGGAGCGGGTGAGTCGACTACACTAATAAGAAGGGGGAGCGATCCTCGGGAGGCTGAAATGGCAATTTTAACTTGGATCCATCCTCACTTCAAGACTCCGAAGATCCACTCACGATCCACAAAATTAGTCTCAAAAACCTTTGGAGCGTAAGTAATCACTGGACACATAGACATAATGCATCACATAACTACCTAGTACTGCTTAAGGACTTACAAGCTCGGGCTGGATATTCCGTGGAACTAAGATGCCTGGGTCACAGAATCTTCGGTGCAGCCATTTGGTCTAATATTCATTGGAAAGATTTACCACACCTCAAACTTCGCCGCGCTCTAAGGTGACTTACTTACTACGTAAATGCCAGGTTGACATTCTGCCCGGTTCGTTCTCAAAATTAATATTGTGGATTTTTCATTGTTAAAGCACTCCCGCGTGTCACACTAACATACGCCTGTTACATTTGAACTTACAGTTAAGGATGCATGACACAGAGTACCTACAGAACTAAAGCGAATGCTATAACGGCTATTCTCTCGTAGTTCCAAGAAGATTAACTGTAGCTCGGCACTGGTTGACGACGACAAGTATTCGTTTAGTACCCCTCTCACACGAAATTATAAGGAGTTTCCCCATAGTCTTTATTTTTTTACAAATAGCACAAAGGTGCGGTAATGCTTGTGTAGATTCCAAACTATGGATACGACAGTAAGGTTAAATATAACACTCTTTTCAGTGTATGACTACGATGGTAGAAGGAAATGCAGCGAACAGTTTGACGCCATTATTAATTTGCACGGAAAATTTTGTTGTAGTATGGTTTAAGATTATTGGGATTTTATTGTGGTTTGCAAGTCTTAGATTGAATACGGCATTTAATTAGCCAGATTGCTATATTATTCAAACGACTAGATCAGATACTTCTGCATCAGAAACTTGGGTACTGAGCGTCTGAAACTATATAAGTAACTTCAACACTGGAAATCAAAGCACAAGTCTCGCTGACACGTGGAGGAAGGGCAACTATATTCCAGAGTTTATGCTCTGTAACACTGTCACTTTGCCATATACATAGATGAAGGGATGGGAAATACTCACAACATTCATTCTGTGAATGCCTCTTGACAAACTTTGTATTTCAGGGCACTGTCATACGATGTTGGACTGTACAGCTCAGTATCGACGTTCTGGCTCGCGAGCAAAAACGGATTTTAATCGCAATTGGGCGATTCCATTATGTATGAAATGCGGCTAACCTACTATTCCAGGTTAATGAGATCGGGCCATTATATCTCACATGGTATTCTATGATGTAACTCTCCTGTGTAATATGGACATAGTTCCTTTCCAATCAATTGAAATCGAAGTATTTTGACACTCGGACCTATTGTAGCTTTGTGACCTACTGTATGCAAAAATGCTATGCTGGGTGCATGATCCTTTGGTCTGGCATTTCTACTTTACATGGGTGTGCTATCCTTAAATGATGCCCAAGCCCTTGCCGCAACTTGGGTAATAGTGCTGTCTGGGGGCTGAGATAAGTTGTTGTTCTACCAACACGTCACTGTCTTGTAATTAAATGTTGATCATCATGTTGAAAAGCATCAAGTGGCTCAACGCAAAAATGAAACTTAAATTTAGCTCGAGTCAGAGAAAGAACTCATGCTATTAGATGTGAAATAGGGTATCATACTTGATGATATTACTCGGCTTTGTACTGTTGACGCAGGGTTGTCAATGCTTTCCCATTTTAGCTCGCTACAAATCAAGATTTTGGTAGCTATAGATTTCAGTTTTCAGGGAAATAACAGACTGTTCAGACTGCCTATTCTGTAAGCATAATAAGCGTAACAACGTAACAAGCTTTGCGAGAGTATAACACAGTATGTATGATAGTATAAGCGTAAACTATAAGCCCCAAAAAAACCATATATTTAACCAACAAATGTGTAGTGTGGTGGTCACACCAGAAGGTAAGCCTAGGATCAGCGACGGCAGCTATGGAGTATCTGGTTAATGACTCCCTAATATTGCCCCTGGCATTCGTGATGGATACGTAACGGTTCTGTACAAAGACAGAGTTGGTGGCTACACCACTGATAAATGCCCCGCTTATAGAACGCCACTAATCCGTTAGTGAAAGCCTTCATGGCCTGCCACCACGAGGTGTGTCAAAAATCATTTGAATGAGGGATCTCAGAGGCTCATTCAAATAACCTTGTAGATGGTTGTGGGCCGGGTGTAAATGACATAATGAATAATCCAACAAGCGGTCTCGAGCCTAGAGTGTGCCATCGCGATTGGGCAACAACTTAATGCACTCACCTTTACCGAATGCAAACCAGGCCGTCGCCAGTCGAATCCTTGCCAAGCCCCCCTTCTACTAAACCATTTGAAAAAAGTAAAATTTGCTGAATTTCTTTTTGACTATTCGTTTGGGGACACTAACCAATTACCTTCATAACCAGATTGAACAAATCACTCACTGTATCGACTTAGTAACTTTGTAATTCTAGTACATACTGTGGAATCATCATTGTTAGCGGGGGACCAATGTTCGTGGGTCATCCTTATCCACGAATTTACGTCCCCACGAACACGTTTTATTTTCCTTTTAATCTTTAAAAATATTATGTCGTTCGCATTATTTATCAATTATCCTCGAAAACCTGCAAAAATTTGGTTACCCACGAACATTGGCCCCCACAAATTAATATGATTACACAGTATTTGAATACGATTCTTATTTCTTCATGTTGAAGAACAGTTAAAGGTTCGTAAGACCCACAGCTCGCACAAATGTGATCATCAATATCATTTCCACATGACTTTTATTTCTCTGTGTTGAACTAAAAGGAAACAACTTTTTTTTAAATATTTTAATTGTTTTTATTTGTCTTTCTTTACAAATATCTACAATATCAATACATATTTTTTTTTAAATATTTGAATAAAAAAAGCAACTGTTAACAATATGATTAAATCAAGATTTTGAATTCCATAAATCAAAGAGTAACTTTCATATAAAGAAGCATATTAATGATTTTCTTTTTGAATACAAAAAATGCAAGTTGTTCCTGCCTTCAAGGCACAATATGAAAACAAGATGAAATGAAATTATGAAAGCTGTACAAGGACATGGATCAACAACTAGTATAAAATATATACAAACTGCATGACAAATCAACAACGGCCATGCCTAGTGTAGAGAACACACTTTGTTTGCTCCATTCCACAATACACATTTTCTAATAAACAATGTACAATACCAATTTTGTGTTTAACTGTACATATACATCTTATATGGGTAGATAAAAAATTATAACAATTTTATTTAAAAGAAACATTAATAGTGTCTACCTTTTTTGTTCAAATTTCTTGTAACATTTGAAACTAAAAAAATAAAAAAAAATTTTTTTTTTAAATTTTTAAAACTTATTTCATAGAAGATATATTTTTTTTTATTTGTTTTCTGTGAGGAAAAACAATGCATTAAGGCACTATTGCTAATACACTTTATAATGAAAATTCAAGTTTTCTTTCAAATTATCAAAATTTGAATTTATAGTATAAATAAAATTTAAAAGGAAAATGGAAAAAAAAACAAAAAACCCAAACAAACAAAAAACGAAAACCCAACATAGTGAATGACTATAAAATAAAAATAATTATCAAGGAATGAACACATTCTATAAAATATTTCAGATGAAATTCACATAGAAGCTAAAATTTTATTGCATCAAAAATTTACTCTGTCCAATGGCCTCATGGCGCAAAAAAAAAAAAAAGTAGCAATAGGATTCTGAACACAAAATAGTGTGGTTAGTAAATTACTACCACGTTTAATCTCGTCCGTGTAAAAACGTTCTTTGATCAATGATACATGTAATTATAATAAGATAGGAATTAAAATAAATGAACACAATATTGGATTTTACTGCAACATTTTTGAAAACATACGCAGAAGAACATTATTTGACTAGGTTTCTGAACAAAATTAAAAAGAATAAAACTGATCAAGAGTCTACACACAAATCTAGACCTTGAATTTCCTTAAGAACATTTCTAAAATCACGAAGATCATTAAATTGTGATGACACAAATAAACTTATTTACAATAATATAAAAGCTAAACGAAATTCGGAAACTCATAATTCTTGTTCTGCAATAACTGCCAGAGTAATGAAATCACTCCGTTCATTTTTAAGTGAGAACATAATCGAACAACAAAACTGATACCGACCACTTCTTATCTCAGCATTGTATGTAAAATATATCAAAATGTAACAGATTTTATGCATGATTTTTACCAGGAAGGCCTCTATACATACACACATAAATAACAAGGTATGTTTGCAACATTACTGCACAAGAGAGCAAGCAGCACAGAAAAACAGTATTGCTTTCGCATGGCATAATTTTTCAAGTGAAAATACAAAGAAATTAAATGGCAATTTTATTCGAATGAACAATTTATGAGTAAAGTAGGATGACCTTATTTGGGCTTCCCCCTTTTGCATAATTTTTCAAAAATCCTTCCAAAAGAGAAGAGAATAGTGCTGAATTTTTTGTCGTCAGATATTTGCCATGGTAACAAGTGGAATGCATCATCAAGGTTCAAAATCGTGTGTACTCTCATGTATCTAATTATTTCTATGAAATAAGACCATATCAGCTGCCTATTCAAATTTTCAACCTATGACACAGCGAGATGTATTAAATTAAATAATTCACAATAATGCCTTTTCAATAGTGTTATACAGGAGGTTTCTTTCCAAGAACACAGATGAATATAAATATGTACATTTTGTGTTGTAGTTCACAAGGCCTTAGAAAAAAAATCAACAAACATAATTTAGGCCTTTCAAAAAACATAACATGCCATTTTTTGGAAAAAAATATTCAGCTTGAAAAACTGAGATCAACATTTTAAGAAAACAACAACATGACAAATGTTATTTGTCCCCCATAATCATTCTGATATCATCACATTCTAACTGGAACATCACAAATTCATCCTGTTTTTCCAGCTCAACAAAAGTTCCATCACCTTCCTTTCCCATTACAAACTGAAAACTCTACTGCTCTAAAAAGAGGTCCTCTTGATATGAGCAGCGTCATTACGATTTAAGAAAAGGATTTTGTGAACCAGAGCTTAAAAAGTGCCCCATATGAACAACCGAAGCGATTGTGACTCACTTCAAAATTTGAAACCAATCATTAAGGTGACCCAGACCCTCACTCATCATCTTTGTCAGCTTGAGGTTTGATATCACATGCTTCGAAAAGTTCCTCCGGTGTGTAGCCTAATAAGCTCTGCAAGTCACACACAAATCTGTAAACGTACCGCTTCCCCGCTGTTTTGTGGATGATGTTTTTGTCATAATAGTACCGAAGTCCTCTGCTTAATTTTTCATAATTCATTTTTGGTTTGTTTTTTCTAATTCCCCATCGCCTGGCCACTTCGTCTGGATCTGACAGTTTGAATTCCCATCCATCTCCCGTCCAGCTGATGAAATGTTGGCAATTTTTGTCTGTCAGCAGCTCCAGAAGAAATTGCCACAATTGAATAGGTCCACTTCCTGTAAAGCAAAGGCGTAACATTATCACATCTTGTTACATGTATTCATCAGCCTGCCTAGACCAAAACAGCCATCTGTTTCATTAGAATAGTGTTTTAAGCCTCTAAAGAAGTTGATATTTATCAACATTATTTTACAGGACACAAATTTCACCTCGATATAATTTTTTTTTTTCTCTCTCAAGAGATCCTTGTTTAAAGCTAGAAAGCAATACCTAATCCAAAGTGATTAGAGACAAAAGTTTTCATTGGATGACCAAAAATACTAAACCAATCATATCATATGTAAGAATTCATAATTTATTTTTGGCATGTTTACCCTGAAGTTAAGTTTAATCAAGAAATCCAATAACTTTAATAAAATTATTTCAAAATACATTTTGTGGTCAATTGCAATCCTGCTGTTGCCATCACTGATTATGGCTCTACTGCTTCTCGACCACTGAATCTAACGACTGTTTCCAACCAATGACTCACCAGAATAGCCCNCATGGCTCTGCTGATTCTCAACCACTGAATCTAACGACCGTTTCCAACCAATGACTCACCAGAATAGCCCACCATGGCCGGGAAGTTGCTTGGTTTGACGTCGGACTGTGGGTAGGAGAGATCTGTGGGTGAGGACTGGAGGCTTCTCGACACCCCCATGTTGAGCCCCCCGCGATACTCGGACGACCAGCTGTCGTTAAGGCTGCTCTCTGAACAATCCGACCACAAGTACTCCTGCTTGATGCTGGGCACCATCTGGTTCTGGTAGACCTGGCTAAACTGGTACCTGTTGTCCTGCCTCATGTACTGCTGACCTTCAATAGTACACCAGCAATCCGTAAATAACAAATATCTCACACCCGCAATCCGTAAATAACAAATATCTCACACCAGTAATCCGTAAATAACAAACATCTCAAACAACATTTACGACAGAAAAATGCTCAGTAAATAGCGAATATGCTCATTTCTTTACTATTAGCAGGGAGGAGAATGGGCAAGAAAGATTGGCAAAAGTATAGGGAAAACTCGCACTAGTCAAAGTCTCAAAGAATCATCAAGTTAATATAAAACTGTGAATGCTAACCATGACAAATATCTGGAATCACGGGCAACTGGAATTTTTGCTCGGGGATGGGGGGATAAAATTCGGTTGTCGGACTGTTGTCGGAGGTGTAGTAGTGAGGAATCGTCTCGAGGCTCTGACAGTCCGAGTGGTCGTCAAAACTGCCGCTGTTCGGCGAGTCGCTCACGTCGTTCAGGGTCTGCATGGATTCCGTTATAGCTCCATACGTACCTATGAAAATCACACGGCTATCAATACAACCCAAAATCACATGGCTATAAATACAACCAAAAACACTTCACAATTCCTATTTTATTAATTTTGTTTTATTAATCAAGTTATCTAAAAATAAAAAGAAAAAAAAGAACAGTTTTCTTACATGTTTGTGTGTTTGGGACTTTGCCGTCCGTAAGACCAGTGTACGTTCCGATCTTGGTGTCTTGGTGACTGGAAAATCCTTAAAATAGTAGAAAAGCAAAAAGTTTTGAAAACCATCTAAAACCATGCAGCACAGTAAAACGTTCTTCACTCTGACTGATACACACAGTGAAAGATGCAATCCGTGTCAATTATTTCACAACAGAGAGCAAGGCCATATACATTAGTCCATTAGAGTCAAAACATCACTGTTATAAAATTGTTCTAATTTGATTTGATTGACAAATAGCCCAGACAGGTTACCGTGGTTACCTTGGATCGGGAAGCGGTCTCCGAATTCTGGCATGCATACCGGCTCGCTATAACTACTGGGTGCACTACCGAGGCTGGGGTGTTCCGGGGAGACACCTGTAGAAAGCACAGGCTATTTATAGCATTATTATACCTTAAGGCAAATATAGCTATTCATATCAAATATAGTCTATAATAGTCAAAAATTATAGTCTATTATGTCAAATATGCTATTAGTCAATAAGTCTATTCATATCCATTTAAATCTATAATAGTCAAATTATATCTATTCATAGTCCAATTATAGCTATTTATAGCCATAGAGTCAAATTTAAGTCTCATCATATGTCAAATTAAGTCATTATAGTCAATAAGACTTCTGATGTTGTTAATCTAAAATATTTTTCTCTTGGGTTTGGTATAAACACAATCTGAACGCGTAGATTGTGGGGGCCAGTTTCGTGTGACGTTCGTGGGTACCCCTCACCATAAATGTACATCCCAACGAAAAAGACTTCCCGAAATATCATTTCGTGACTTCGTGGCCCCTCAACCCACAAAGTTAACAACCTCAACGACCAAGAGACATCCCTGGAGATCTTTCTAAAATACAAAACCCGTAGAATTAGACCCCGACAAATTCAAGCCATCCACGAAAATCGTCCCCCACGAATTAAATGTATATCGACAGTGTTAAATTGCATTCAATTAACTGAAAATTAAGTGTGCAAGCACAACAGGGCATAAAGGTTCATCCAAACTACCGATGTAACTATCGCAAAGAGGCAAAGTGAACCATCTAACCACAGCGAGCAAACCACAAATTTCTCACCTTCTTGAATTCAGGTAGTCACAATATTCTCCGAGGTAGGGAGCCACACCAGGAAGTGGTCCCGCTCAGTTGACCAGGTCTTTGCTCTCGTAAAATGCCGGCGATTGAATCCTAGGATCTTCAACTCTTGCGCAACATTTCAGCCACCCATCACATGACTTCTGACCACTTGGGCCGATTGTGAATAGAGAAAGCGTGCTCATAGCGAGTCTCTATATGGGTCGTACACCATTCTTGATTTCACTTCACACATTGCGAAACTCTACAGTAATTTTGCACAACTCCAAAAATTCATTGACTAACAGTCTGATCAATACCCCTCGTCCGTCAATGAGTAAATGTGTCTGAAGCTCCAATAATTCGCGGAATTGTACTGTGCGGGAAGATTCGTACTTTTTTGTGAATTGTTTTTCTTGGCTCTTTTATTTCTGTGAAAGAAGAATTGTAACGGCTGTTCTCGCTTGTTATCTAACATTTCAAGCTCGTGACTAATTTAAAGCCGTGGAATTTGTAACTGGAAATGTTTGATTTGACTTTTGATCCCGTATTCTACTATACTGACCAGGACTGCGCGATTTTCATGAACTCCTAACGACGATGGTATGCACTTTCACAATGCCGTAAGTTTTGTCTATAACCTTAGATTTTTGTTACATAATATACTGTGAATTTTAATTGCTTTCAGGAAATGACCCAAACTCAAAACAATATCCAACCCTCTCATTAACTCAACCAACCCAATCTTATAAATTTCTAACAAAGTTCTTATCTTGTAATAGAGAATATAAATTTCAAATCCCCCGACCGCAAAATAATATTGAACTGACGATTGAAAATTCTAAATAGAACAGCATCATGATCGCTATGACAAACGTTATTTAACATTAATAATATGTCTGAAATAATTTCGGTACAGAGATTCTGTCAAGCCTACAAGAAACAGAAAGAAAAGACCACGTCTGTTTTTACAACATGGGGATAAAAGGAAACGAAACAATCAATAAGAGAAAATCATTGAATATTTGATTCGTTCAATCTTGCCAGACATACCATAAGCATTATTGCCTACTTATTCTATCTAAGAGAATTTAATACACATTAAAATCGCCCAACCTTAATATAATATTTATTAGTGTAAACAATGAGATATAATTCTCAAAAATTCACTTCGTCACTTTGTATATAGGGGAGCATAAATATTAATAGTTCTATATTTAACATTATCCAAATTAAAACTTAAAAAACAACCTACCAATCTAAACTAAAATAAATTGTATCTAAGTTTATTGGGTCTTAAAAGACAATCTCCCACCCTCTACTTTTAATACTACCTAAAAATAAGCTTTATCAGTATCGAATAAAGATTTAAAAGTCAAAAACATGAGTTATATTATTGAATGTGTTTCTTGATCAAAAACCGATATTTGTTCACGGAAACAGACGACAGAAGTCGAAACTTACCGGGGCATTTAAAAGCCATTGAATTTAGTTGGCGACTCCCATAAAATAGAAGTTAATAATACCTGACAGTGAGCAGTACAAAGAAAAGCGACTTAGGAAGGAAAAAGAAACTTGATAAACAGAAAAGCGAGATTAGAACTAAATGGTAAGAGGAAAAGAAGAGAAAACCAATATACACACATGACATTATAAGAAAAAAAGAAGTTTCAAGTGCTTACTATACATAAACAAACCAAATAACATAACATCAAAACAATAAGAAGTAGACTTACAACTAATTTAACATTAAATATAATAAACGAAAACAAAGTTAGCACAAACACAGGAAAATTCCCGTAAGGGATTTGGCATATCCAGGGACAGGCCAGGTCTTTCTAGATATTCACTTCAAAGTCCAAATTCAGCTCCATTGTTCTTAATGCATAATATTGGAGTTACTGTACGCTCCGACTCTAGATGGCTCCGACACCTGCAGGGTTAAACGCAGTAACCTCCATATATGTGGCGTCCTGTCTCTTATACTTTTTAGAATCTACTCTATAAACCCTCCAATCCAGTTATAACCGCCATCACTGTCCCTTTCGGGAGTCAACCCTCAGTGCCCCTCCAACTACCATCCAACCTCGATCACTCTGAGCTCCAACGGCCTCTACGCTACCGACAGCCTTGGTCCACCATTCTCTGCCGGCTTACCGACACAGCGTCTCATTATTCTCTGCCGCTACCGACAGCCGGCTCATTACATCTGCCAACTACCGACAGCGGTGTCCTCAATTGAGCCTTCTCCTTCTCCCCCGTCTTAGCCAACGAGACGTGTCCGGCCTGCCAACGGCCCGCGGGGTTCGAACAGCGAAGCATAGCTCGGCTGCTCCCCCAAGTGCTGTACCCAGGGCACTCCTGCATAAATGTGGCCCACCTCCTCACACTAAAACAGAACGGCGCCGCAGGCAACAAATAGCCACTAGCCAGTAACTACGAATACGGAGGTCATTCGTCTCGCCTCCCTCATGTAGCGAGATGACCCCCTACACCCGTACAACACATCCTCTGTCACTGCTCACTTCCGTCACCCTCCATAATTGGGTAACATGTCGAACTCCAACTTGATACCAATCGGAGCCATGAATCTTCCCCTGATATTATGCATCGGACCGCGGAACTGAGTCGATGTCCTCCTCCTCAAAACGACCTCTTTCCATCCTAGACCTCAACAATGGTCTCGTTCTTGAATGTGCAACCAATGATCCTGTCCATCTGCACGCAGCACACCGTCTCTTCCTCATCAATAGGCTGATCAGTGCCTCCATTTAAAACTCCCATCTTCCCTTCACGCCAGAATTCACCGTCCGCCTCATAAGTCCGCCCGTGGTCCCCTCTAGGTACAATTTGTTGCTTTTTCCGTCAAAACAAACAAAATTGTAATAAATCACCAAAGCCGACGATAGCGATACCGCACGCCCCGCACGCCCCACTGATAACTTTTGAATAAATTTAAATGCAAAATAGACTGTTCTTAAGTCTGATTTCTGTACAAGAGTGGTGGTGAAGGCGTCCGACACCATATGAAAATAGTTCCTGTCGTACGGAACACTGGAACAGGTCACGTCCAATACCCTTTGCGTCTTAAAAAGAAAACGATTCCTTTAAACATAGTAATTTTTTAGGTTAAATGAATGAAAAACGTAGGAAAAACGCTTTTTCCCCCATTCACTTTCCGAGACATCCAGATAGACACACGATCGGCAAGGTTTAAACGCTTGTTAAAGAACTGTGCAGAATACCTTGAACTCTCACCCTCCACCCACCCCCGACCCAAAGTGAAAATGCAGCTTCATTTAAAAATACATCTTTTCCTTTTTCACTTCCAAGATATTTTACAATAAGTATCAATATTCTAAATCAGCGATAATTTCATTGATCAACGATACATTAAATATGCCACGGACCTTCACATCATTTATCGTTGAAACAACCCCGAAACAATCCTCTCCCCCCCCCCCCTCCAACACAACACCACACACACACAAAAAAAAAAAAAAAAAAAATCCGATACAAATTCAGAAATGAACGGAATAATCGTATACAAAAACCGAGCAAACTCCAGTTCAGTCGGAGATTTAAAAGTTGGTTAACCTGCTTGTCCTCTGCAGGACGCTGAAACTTGCCTTTCTCCGATTTTCATCCACCTGCAAACAAGAACATCTCAACCACAATCCGTGTTCCCGCATCATCATGCAAGTGTAAACAATCCAAGTCACAACCATGACAAACAAAATAGTTCTTAGAAAACAACGGATTATTCTCCTAATGATCCCAATAGCCTAAATCAGGAACTACTCCCCAAAAGTAATCAAATCAGTCAGAAGAAAAAAGCCCAGAAAACGCATAATCAAAATCGCGCGTAGGGGGAGAGACATAAAAATTCTCCGTAGGAAATACAATGGACTAATTATTCATTGCCGGATTCTTCTCCAACTCCTAACTAGTACGTTACGCTCGTACCCTCCCAACTTTTTTTTTTTTGAATCAGATTACTAATTATAATTACACATTAACGACCATAATAGAAGCAAAGATATACATTTAAGCACTTAGTTATGTAAGGCCCACACACGTTGAAACAGCAACCGGTTCCTCCGATCACACGAGTTAAGCACGTCGGGCTTGGTCACTAAACTTGGATGGTCCCCCTGGGAATACCAAATGTCGACATAATTCTTTTCTTATTCCGGGGGGCTGAGCATACTCTCTGCCCTACAAAAACAACACCGCCCCCCCAAAAAAAATTTAGCAAAAAAAAAAAAAATAAAATAACAACAAGAAATCGGGAAAAGACAGAAGAAAGAGGAATTGCTACTTTGTTATTGCTAGTGGCCGACCTGGAGGACTTGCAATACCAGCCAACCGTGCAAGCGGAGCAAGCCCCTACATCTCACTCGACAAAAATATTAAATATGTATTCCCCAGTAGGAACGTACAGATATCAAGCTGATAAGAACAGATACTACACTTTCGATCTTAGCCAAAAGGCCGAAGCAAGGATACCGCACTGTTGCATGACATCTAACTTGAAATAAAATTTAATGCAACAAATTAAATGTTAGTCTGATTCTGTACAAGATGGTGGTGAGAAGAGCTCCGACACCATAGAAAATAAGTTCTGCCGTACTGGCACAGCTTGGAGCATGTGCAGGCCAAATTAACCCCTTTGCGTCCTTTAAAAGAAAAACGATTCTCCTTAAAAAAAGTCAATTTAGCGTTAAATGGAACAAAACGTAGAAAAACGTCTTTTCCCCCATTTACTTCCGAGACAGTCCAGATTGAAAAGATCGGCAAGGAAGACGCTTGTAAGAACTGCAGATACCTGAACCTCACCCTCCACCCACCTCGAACCCCGAAAGCTGAAAATGCAGCTTTATTTAAATACATTATTCCTTTTTACCTCAACATATTTTACAATTAATATCATAAAGCTAAACAAGCGATTTAATTTCATGACAACGAAATCATAATCAATGCACACTTTCACACAAGTTTTATTGTTGTAAACACCCTCAAAGTCAATCTCTCTCCCCCCCCCCCCCAAACACACACACACACAACACACACAACCAAAAAAAAAAAAAAAAAATCCATTACAGTTCATTACAATGAAAAGGGAATAATCTAATATAAAAACCGAGCAAAAATAGTTTCCAAGTCGGACTTTTAAAAATGTGTTAATGCTTCGCGTCCCTTGCAACGCCTGAAACATTGCCCTGTTTTCCTGATTTCACGCTGCAACAAGACATCTAACCATTCCACGTTTTTCCCGCACAATACATCCAAAGTAAACAGTCCAAGTGCACCCCATGAAGCACATCCAAAAAATATTCCTTAGTAACAAGCGATTATCTCCTAATTATAACCAAGCAATCAGGATCCCCAAAAAACATCAAGAAAAAAGAGCCCAAAACGCTCAAATCGCGCGTGAGAGGGGGAAGAGATCTAAAAATCCGAGGGAATACAATACTAAGTTCATTTTCATTTGGCCGATCTTCCAAATCCCGTTATAAACATATTACATCGTAATCCCTCCCCAACTTTTTTGTTTTTTTTGAATTCAATTACTAATAATTAACAGTAACGACATAATATGAAAAAGATATATTTAAGCACTTTAAGTAGTAACGGCCCACACCGACGTGAAAAGCAAACCGGTCTCGTCGATCACCGAAGTAAGCAACGCGGGCTTGTCTAATTGGATGGTGACCCCTGGAATACCAAGTTCGTATATTATTTTTTTCTATCCCTTGGTCTGAAGTCCCATTTAACTTCTCTCCCAAAAATAACACACCGCCCCCCCCCCCCCCAAAAAAAATATAGCAAAAAAAAAAAAAATAAAAATAAACACAAGAAATGCGGGAAAAAAGAAGAAAGAAGAATTGCTACTATTGTTTTTTGCTAGTGGCCGATCGGACGTAGCCGCAAATTACCAGGCCAACACGTGGCGAGGCGGAGCAACCCTCTGACTCTTCAACCCGTCTTGACCAAAATCAGTTTAATATGAGTCCCATCTAGGGAAAGTATTCAAGATATAGAGCGAAAGAACATATCTGACACCACTTTGATCTTAGTCAAAAGGCCGAAGCGATACCCTCGCACGTGGGGCTGAAGAAGACTTTTGAAATACTTTAATCGCAATAACTTTCCAATGTTTAAGTCGATTCGTAACAAGAGAAGATTGGTGGTGAAAAGGCTGCCGACACCATATGAAAAGTCCTGTGTACGGCAACAGCCTGGAAGCATGGTGCAGTCCAAAGACCCTTTGCGTCCTTTAAAAAGAAAAACGATTCTGAGTCTTAAAAAGAATTTAGTGAAAGATGAAAGAACGTAGGAAAAACGTTTTTTTCCCCATTCCTTTCCGCAGGACAGTCTAGAATGGAACGATCGGAAGGTTAAACCTCTGTAAAAACTGTGCAATGAAACTTTAACTCTCACCCTCGCACCACCCCGACCCGCGAAAGTGAAAAGAGCTTTTATTTATACAAAATACATCTTTCCTTTCACTCCAAATATTAACAATTAATATCATTAATCTAAATCAAGCGGACTTCTTAATTTTCATTGAATCACGATAGCATTAAGTCATGCACGGCACTTTTCAAAAATCATTTTAATTGTTGTAAACACCCAAATCAATCGTCTCCCCCCCCCCCCCAAACACACACAAACACACAACACCAAAAAAAAAAAATAAAAAAAATCCGATATAACTATCCTACATGAAAGGGAATAATCTATATAAACCGACAAAACAGTTCAGCGCAATTAAAGAGTGTTGTTACCTGCGTTCGTCTCGCGACCTGGAAACGATGCTGTCCCGATTTTCCACCTGCAAACAAACATCCAACATTCCACTGTTTTCCCGCATCATACAGCATATTAAACATCCAATACCCATGAAACATCCAAAAATAGTTCCTTAGTAAACAAGCGATATTTCCCTAATGAATAACCAATAGCTAATCAGGATACCCCCAAAATAAATCAATTCAAGTCAAGAGAAAAAGAGCCTAGAAAACGCATCAAATCGCGCGTGAGAGGGGAGAGATCTAAAAACTTCTCGTAGGGAACTACAAGGACATTTCATTTTCATGCCCGATTATCTCCAACTCCGTTTATAATAGTAATCTTACATGAACTCCTCCCCCCAACTTTTGTTTTTTTGAATTCAATTTCACTAATAATACACAGTTATGGACATAATATGAATAAATAAATTTAGCACTTACGTATGTACGGCACCCACGTTGAAAAGCACGGGTTCTCGTCCGATCACCGAAGTAAGCACGTCGGCTTGGTCAGTATTGGATGGGTGACTCCCTGGGATACCAAGTGTCCGTACGATATTTATTTTTCTAGTTCCTTGGTTCACTCCGCAGGTCATCCGAGTTTACCTCTAGCCACAAAAAAGACACGCCCCCGCCCCCCCCCAAAAAAAATATTTAGCAAAAAAAAAAAAAAAATAAAAATAACAATCAACAAAGCGGGAAGAAGAAGGAAGAAAAGAAGGAAGTAACATGTTTATTGCTAACTGAGGGCGCCATCCCTGAGTACTCGCAATAGAGTCAAACCAGCCAACACCGTGCGAGCGGAGCAAGCACGACATACACTCTGACAAAAATCAGTTAAATAATCTAGTCCCCAATGTGGAACGTAACAGATAGTAGCTTGCATAAGAACAGATACACACTTTGATCTAGACCAAAAGGCCGAGAAAGCGATACCGCACGTGTGGTGCAAGATAACTGAATAACTTTAATGCAAATTAAAAATGTTTTTAAGTCGATTTCTGTTTACAATGTGGTGAACAAAGGCGTCCGACACATATAAATAGTTCCTGTGCTGCTAGACTGCACATGCTTTGAAGCATTGTGTCAGTCCAAATTACCCTTGCGTCCTTTATAAAGAAAAAAGATTTCCTTTAAAAAATAAGTTTTTTTAGGTTAAAGATAACAAACGTAGGAAAAACGTTTCTTTCCCCCATTACTTTCGAAGACATCTAAGAATATGGAAACGAATCGGCAAAGGTTAAAACGCTTGTAATAAAACTGGCGCTGACCGAACTCTCACCCTCCACCACCCCGACCCCCGAAGTGAAAATGCAAGCTTTATTTAAATACATCTTTCCTTTTTCACTTCTCAAATATTTACAATAAGTATCATTATAGTCTAAATAAGGCGATTTTAATTCATTGAACAACGAATCATTAAATCATGCCAGGACTTTTCACAGCAGTCTTATTGTTGTAAACACCCTCAAATCAATCTCGTCCCCCCCCCCCCCCCAAACAACACCACAAACACACACACATCAAAAAAAAAAAAAAAATCCGATTACATTCATACCAATGAAAGAAATAATTCTAAATACAAAACGAGCACAATCAGTTCATCGGCAATTAAAAGTGTGTTACCGTCTCGTCTCTGCAGACGCCTGGAAACTGCCGTCCCCTGATTCACCTCAAACAAGAACATCCACAATTCACGTGTTTCCCCCGCATCCAATACATCATATTAAAAACAGTACCAAGTGCCCCATGACAACCCATCCAAAAAATAGTCCCTTAGTAAACAGCGATTATTCTCTAAGAAACAACCTACCTAATCAGGGATACCCCCTCAAAATAAATCAATCAGTAAGAAAAAGCCCAGAAAAACGCATCAAATCGCGCGATGAGAGGGGGGAGAAGATTGCTAAAAATTCCGTAGGAACATACATTATAAGTTCATTTCAATGGCCGAATTCTCTCAACTCCCGTAAACTAGTAATCTTTACATCGTAACTCCCCCCCCCCAAACTTTTTTTTTTTTTTTGAAGCATTACTAATAAATACCACAGTTACTGACAAAATATTAAGAAAGATAAATTTAACAACATACGTGATTACGCCACACCCGAACTGAAAAGCACCGGTCTCGCCGATCCCGCAGTTAAAGCAACGTCGGGCTTGGTCATAACTTGGATGTGACCCTGGGAATAACAAGTGCCGTACATATTATTTTTGTTCTTATTCCATTGGTTCTGAGTCATTCATCGCCTGCCCCTACAAAAACACGCCCCCCCCCCCAAAAAATATTCAAAAAAAAAAAAAAAAATAAATAAACAACAACAATGCGGAAAAGAAGAAGAAGAGAAAATTGCTACATTGTTTTATGGCTAGTGGGCCGATCTGGAGTAATGCAATACCAGGCCAACCCGTGGCGAAGCGAAGCAACCCTACACCAACCTCTGAACCAAAATCAGTTTAATATCGTAGTCCCATGTAGAACGTTCATATATTAAGCTGAAAGAACCATACTTTTTTTTAAACTAAATCATTATTCAGTACATAATATGTAGAAAGAACGAACAATAGACAGTAATACTGGAAACAAAGTAAAGTTCAATATCAACAGATAATGTAACAAAAGTACAAAGAATAAATAAATGGATACATGAAAAACGAAACAAAAAACACTCAGAAAGGAAACGCATAAATAAATAAAATGGTTAAATCCACAACAAAATATGCACAATAAAACTAAAGTTAACATAAACAAAAAAATAATCACAAGACAAGACAAAAAAAATACACTGAAACAAGACATGAAAAGAAAAGCACATACCTTCATACGATGAATGCGCAACGTGGAGGACAAAAGTTTCAACAGACGTGATGAAACCCGGTGAAGAATAACATCGTTCAAACCGAGAACAACACACATTCCTACTGAGTGCGAAGATACATCTACAAAACAATCTACCATTAATAGAGTACTTTATGTGACAAATACAAAGAATAACTTGAAGAAAAAATACTGTTATATCACAACCCGTATTACACACGCAGAATGCCGTAGTAGCGTCAAGCGTGACTGATGAATGAACCAAGTAAGATCTAAAACGTTATTGTTTTCACAGTGACCATTGATTTACGAACAAAAAAGATTGTGAAAGTCCAATTTTACGAAAAGCCTGGCTCATAGCTACCTGTAAAAATCGTCCTGAATCTGAATTACGCATTGAATACAATCAAGATGATCTATTTGGATGGAATATTTTCTTTTGAATTTATACTACATCGGACCTGCGAAAGATAACACATTGAGAAATTAAAGTAAATAAACATAAAGATTTAACATCTGCATTCATGCAACTGGAAATATGTGAACGAAATGCGCCGATATAATAAGCAAATTGATCACCCAGAATAAACATTTAACCATTTGAACAATACTACCTAAGGTTTAACGAAAGACATCCTAAAAAGCTGAATATTGTTTCTACATGGTTGGCAAAGAGCAAACACTTGTTGTTTATAATACCGCAATCTGATCATAAAATAGAAAAGGTAGTAGTCAGAATAATTCTATGACATGACTCTCTGGCAAAGTTTAGTCTAAAGGAATGTGTAAATAAGAAATACTTGTTTGAAATTAAACCATAGGAAAGAACTTACAACTCTGGTAGAGTAAAGCTTTTCATGAAAGAAAATATTGGTTTTGTTGTAAATTAAAGTAAACGAATCTCTGTGATTAAGATCTAATTTAGAAATATGCCCAGTCTGTTTAAGACAGTTGTTCATAAAAATAGGCATAATTTAGAGTGGAAAGTTATTATATAGAATAATGCACTTGAATGTCTGAGATTAAACCCAGTATACAGATAAAAAGGTATATTTGAATATCATTCAGAAATTCTTTGTAGATGTGTTAATCTGAAAGATGAATAAAACGTTATATTAACAATTCCAAACACTTTCAGAAATCTATTTAAATTATTTTGAGCGCCGAATTACTTGGCCATAAAAATTAAAAATGCTCGCCATCAAATGTTAGTAATGTACAGTAAAAGAATAACAGAGCCTATGACCGCATATTAAACATGCTATATTTACGACATCTGGATTTCCACAAAAGAAAATGGCGTTGTTTCCAATAATGAGAATTTGAAAATTTCGTTAAACTGTTGCCAAATATCACTATTTAATTCCGAATATTATCCCAATAAACACTTTGCTACTCAAGATATCCAACCAGAATCCGATCGATTTTTCCATTCCCAACCAAACCTTGGTACTTTGTAAGTTAAGTTTTGCACCCGAGCCCGTCCGTACAGCGACACAGTACAGTACCGCTGCACAACCCGGTCCGAGTGCAAATAGCACAACTATCGTCTGCAATAAAGAATACATTTGACTGTGTAGTCGGTCCTGTGTTTAATGCTGAAATTGTTCACTTCCAGATATTGAGATGGCGAAGGGTCTAAACAAACTACTAACATGGCTCAGCCTCCACCCTGACGTCACCCCCTACAAAGTGATAGTCGAAATTATTATTAACTCTATAACTGAGAACATACAATTGATAAAGTTTTGATCCACGAATTGGGAATGCCAAAAATGTAGCCGCAAGAATTTGAAACAAGAATATAACTTACGCGATAAAGCCTTCTCCTGACTAACAGATAAAAGCCGGCAATGTTTTTGTTCGCAAAACTATTATTTCCCATTACATGTAGTTAGAAATCGTCGCCCAGGCACGGCACACAGGGATTGGATCAGTGTATAAAGCTCTAAGCATCTTAATCGAAGTGAATGAATCTCAAAATTTTGTAATCAACTAATTCAATAAGAAATTGGATATAATTCTTACGTGGTGAGTTATTGCACTTTACAAACTAATAGTAATTAAGATATATTGTGAATCGGATAGTTTACCCTCTGAAAAGCTAAATTTTACAATATCAAAACCACGGGCACAGCATTAAAGCACTAAACCGAGGTAAAATCCTTTGTGAGGCCGCCGAACAGTGATTATCTTTCCATTTTCGCAATGCATAAAAGAATTTCATCTTTGTTTGCGGCCTTCACATCTTGTCCGAAACGCTACAGGTAATTTTCGCACCTCAAAAACATGACTACAGTCTATCAATCACCACCGTCCGTGAACAATGTAAGAGTAAAGTGTCTGAATCTTCCAAAATCTCGCCGGAATGTACATGTTCGGAAAGGATTCTGTAACAAGTTTTGTGATGTTTTTTCTGGTCCTTCTTAATTCCGTGTTTAAGAAGAATTAGACGGCTTTCGTTCGTTATTAACATTTCACTCGGATCTAATTGAAGGCGTGGATTTATGAAATGTTGAGTTTACTTTTGATTTCCCGTATTCATCTATGAATGACCAGGAACTGCTGATTTCCATAGATACTTTCAACGATGTAATGACTTCCAAATTGCGCATATATGTTTTGTTAACTAGATTTGTTTTACAATAACGTGAATTATTTGTCGTCTTCAAATGCATCCCAAACATCTAAACAAATCCAACCTCTATAATCCAACCCAATAATATAAATTCTTAACAAAGTTTATCTTAATAGGAGAATATTAAATTTCCATATCCGCCAAAATTAATATTGACTGAACATTTAATTCAATAGACAGCATCATGATCGGCTATGACCAAACGTAACGTTTTACACATTAATAATATGTCTATAAAATCTTCGGTACATAGATTCTGTCAAGCCTACAAGAAACAAAGAAGAAGACAACTGTGTTTTAGCAACATTGGAATAAAGGAAACGAAAACAAATCAAATTAAAGTAAAACAATTGGTATATTTGTGATCTGTCACGCCAGAACATAACCAGAACATTATTGCCACTTATTTTATCTAAAGAGGAATTTAATACCAGTTAAAATCGCCAACCAATACTGAATACTATTAGTTAAACAAAAATATATTCTTCAAAAAATCACTTCTGTCACTTGTATATGGGAGCATAAAATAATAGTTCTATATTTAAACTTATCCAAATAAAATCCTACATAAACTAACCTACATCTAAACTAAATAAATTTATTAACAGTTATATTGGTCTAAAATGACAATCCCACCCCTCACTTTTATACTAACCAAACTAAATAGCATATCAGTATCGAATACAAGATAAAGTGCAAACATGATTAATATGAAATGTGTTTCTTGAATCAAAGACGATATTGTTCAACGAGAAACAGAGCGACAGAATCGAACTTAACCGGGCATTTAAAAGCCCTTGAATTTAGGGCGACTTCACCATAAATACGAAAAAAATACCGAACCAAGTGGGAGCATACAAAGAAAAGCTGACTTAGAAAAAAAGAATACTGCAGAAACAAGAAAGCGAGAATTATTAACTAAATCGGTAAGAGGACAAAGAAAAAAGAAAACCAATTATTACAAACACTGTACATGTCATAAGAAAAAGAATAGTTCAAGTCTTACAATACATAAACACCAATAATCATAAATCAAACAATATGTAAGTATGAACTAGCAACTAATTTAAATAATATAAAATAGAAACCAAAATTGCAACAAACACCAGGAGAAATTCTCCTAAGGGATTTTGCATCAGTCCAGGACAGGCCAGGTCGTTTCTAGGATATTGCCCTTTCAAAGTCCAAATAGTCCATTGTCTCAATCATAATATTCTGATTACTACCTCCGCCTCTAGATGGCTCCGACACCGCAGGGTTTAACGCTGTACCTCAACTGGGCGGTCTGTCCTACTTTTAATCTAGTTCTATAAACCCCTGCCTCATCCAAGGTGTAACGCCATCACTGCCCTCTTGGAGGGTCACGCTATGCCCCTCCCAGAACTCTCATCCATATCGATCACATCTGAGGCGTACCAACGGCCTCTAACCGGCTTACCAGCAGCCTGTGTCCCCTCACAATTCTCTGCCGGCTACCGACAGCGGGTTCTATACTCTCCCGCTTACCGACGCCGGGGTCCATTATTTTCTGCCAGCTTACCCGACAGCCAGGTGTCTCAGAATTAGCCTCCCCTTCTCACCGATCT
>CAJDSM010042017.1:0-24664 GCA_903981925.1 Ostrea lurida | reverse complement strand
TATATTAATGAGTTACAGAATAAGTTTGAATTTCGTTTCGGTCGGTTGATTTTTGATGGAGTTGTGCCCCTTTAACATTGAAAAATTACTGTTATGACCAGTTTTCCTGACTTTTTTTCTAAATGCTTTGAGATATTGAACTGATTTTTTGGTAGGAGGGTGTATATTAATGAGTTACAGATCAGTGTTCAGTTTTGTTTTGGATCGTTGATTTTTGATGGAGTTGTGCCCCATTAACTTTGAAAAATAAATGTTACAACCAGCTTTCAAGATTTTTTTTTCTGAACGTTTTGAGATATTGAACTAATTTCTTGTCTGCAGGTGTATATTAATGAGTTACAAATCGGGTTTGAGTTTTGTTCCAGTTCATTGATTTTTGTTAGAGTTGTTTACTTTAAAAAACTGCCTTTTTGTATGCAGATTTCTGGATGCATCACTAAATGCTTTACAAGATATTGAACTTACTCCTTTTACAGAAATTTAGTTTACCGTTAGATATGAAAAATTACTGATTTCACTTTTAACTCAAGGAATTTCCTTCATTGGACTCAACTGTAGGCGGGGGCATTCGTATTGCACGGACACATCTAGTTTAATTCTGCAAGACCATAAAAATAAAAAATATAAAAAAATCACCAATAATGTTCAAGTACTAGAGTTTAGGAAGTTCACAAAAAACACTCCATTTTCACCAGTAATAAGAAATTTAAAATGTTTTCCTCCTACGTTTCAAGTGCTACATCTAAACGCATTTAATGTTTTTACTCTCAAGACATGCGATTTAACAACGGAACACAACTCAGAATGCATTTTGTAACTGTTCGAAAAGATATACTCTGAACAAATGCACAGTTCACTTTTTGATTGGATATTAATGACTCATTCGTATATACACTATACTGTAATGCACATTTGCACCATCAATGAAATTTCTGCTTTATATCAATTACAAAACTGTAATGGCTATCCACCCATATCATGGTGTGCTTTAATGGTACGCTGTAAACCTTTGAGCACAGCGGTCTCGCGTCATTAACAAATTTTGCCAATACATAATTGGAAGTTTTTGTACACAGAGAAAGCTATGTCAGAAAGTCAAAGAGCCATGCACAAATGTCAACCACATTTTGTTGCTTCACAAACGTAGTGGGAGTAGGCTGGGGTTGTAGCAAGAGGTGATTTTTCTGGAACATAAGATGTTGGCAACATTAAATGCTGCGGAATCTGTGTAGATTTACTGATAACAATGAAGTAAAACCATGTGGATGTAAAATCGCGCTGTGTATTATCAGAAGAGAATTCTGTGTGCAGGATAAACCAGCATTGATTGTTGGCATTTCATGGTCCAGTGAGTATCTCTAATAATAAGTGGCCATTATTGTCATCTGTTCAGATAAAGGACAATCAATGACAAGGGCTTTTTTTATCCCTGCTTGTTATTCATATGTTCTTATTATAACTTGTATACAAGACACTGATTAGGAAAAGGTAACTGCCCTTTTGTGCCAACATCTTGATATAACTGTTGAGATTACATGTGTGTAGGTGTGTGACTTTGCCATTGTCAGGTACAGATGTAGGTGATTTGTGAAGTTTTTGTGACGTTTGATAACACCTTGTTGTTGAGGAAGAATTTAGCTATCTTCTCTGTTGAGAAATCATTAAATCTTCTCGATGATATTTTATACGATTTACAAAATGTATTCATTCAGATTTTCTCATAGGAAAGTTGAATTATGAGATTTTATAATCATATTTATTTGTTTTTGTTATTGATTGTGGGGGTGAAAAGATAAGATCTGTTTAAGATTTTCATGGATATGAATTACAGTATTTCCTCAATATATTGCCCCTGTCCCCCTTCCATTATAATGCCATCCCCTCTAATTGCCTGCAAGATCTAAAGAATGGATTTCTTCCCATGTTAGCACCCCAGTGATAATGCCAACCCTGCATAATGCCATCAATTTTGTTTCACAAATAAATGGTCTAATTCTCATTTTCTAGGGTTTTACAAGGTTGACCCTTGGTAATTATGTCAATTACTTAACACCCTTCCATAATCACACCTGTACTGTAGAGGTGACTGGTGAAGTGTGACAGGCTGGACAGCTATTCAGGTGACCAGGCTAATTGCAAATAATTGCTTTTAAATAAAACTGGAGATTATGTAAATGATTATAATTACAGATTTTAGCCCAAATCAATTACATAATTGAGTGTCTTTTGACTGCTAATTGAATTATCAGTAATGGTGACTTCCTTATATTGCCACCTCTGCTTTATTGCCCAAAGTGGTCTTGGCCAAAAGTTGGGACTATATTGAGGGAGCAGTGTTATGTTATTGTACTGTGTATTATTGCTGCTGATCCTGTGTAGATATGACTATGTATTAGACATTGAGTCAGTAAGAGACAGGGGCACAGAAATGTCACCTGCTCCTGTATCATATGTATTACATAAATTATGGCAGCTTCTTTTGCACATGCTTAAGTTGAGACATGATGATACTGGAATAAGTAGATGTTGGGACATGATAATACTGGAATAAGTAGATGTTGAACATGCTATACTGGAATAAGTAGATGTTGAGACATGATGAACTGGAATAAGTAGATGTTGAGACATGATAATACTGGAATAAGTAGATGTTTGAGACATGAATACTGGAATAAGTAGATGTTGAGACATGATAATACTGGAATAAGTAGAGAGTTGAGACATGATAATACTGGAATAAGTAGATGTTGAGACATGATTAAATACTGAATAAGTAGATGTTGAGACATGATAATGTGAATAAGTAGATGTTGAGACATGATGATACTGGAATAAGTAGATGTTGAGACATGATAATACTGGAATAAGTAGATGTTGAGACATGATGATACTGGAATAAGTAGATGGTTGAGACAATGATAATACTGGAATAAGTAGATGTTGAGACATGATGATACTGGAATAAGTAGATGTTGAGACATGATATACTGGAATAAGTAGATGTTGAGACATGATAATACTGGAATAAGTAGATGTTGAGACATGATAATACTGGAATAAGTAGATGTTGAGACATGATAATACCGGAATAAGTAGATGTTTGTCATCAGCAGTGATAATTGAATGAGACAATTAGGACAGTAAGCTGAAAATTCCTATCCTTCTTATTAGTTATTAAGGTAGATCACTACTCATGTGATGTCATAGGTCTTTGCAAATAATCTTTATTACTTTATATTTTGCACATGATAGAGAGGTATTTTATTCAATGGATATTATAATTTTAAAAAAGTGGTAAACTATTGATAGCGGAAAAGTTTATCAATTTTCCATAGATAATCAAGAGCAGTAACTCCTAGGCTGGTAATTCCTCTACTGTTTGTGCATTCTACGTTGATGTCCCTAATATAATAATATTCATGTATTATCTGTACATATTTATAGATTAGCAGTTGTTCTAAATGGTTGACATTTTAAAATTGGTCATTTCTATTCATTATGTAAAATAGGGTGACAACATGCACATTTTATTTCGTTATTAATTATAAATTGAACCATAAATAAGTGGGAAAAAATAGAATTGATAAGGTTTGAACACATAAATTCCTTACAATTTCTAAGTATGGAATCATCCTTAAAATATCATTTACATCATCCATATCCTTCCCATATATCTCCCAATGCAGCATTGGTTTCATAATTTTGGGAAAAAAGAAATATTTATTATTAGATTTGAAATATGAAAATGGAATTTATGTTTAGTCCAAGTACATGTGTATGTCTGTTTTCTTAGCTTGTAAAGTTTAGAAATGTACACAACCTATACATTTACTTAATTTTAGTGAGATTCATTTTGCCTTTGGCCTCATTTATTCACTGTGCATAACACATACTGCCAATTTCATAACACAGTCAATGCATAGCACAGTAAAACAGTCAATTCATAACACAATATTTACATGTCCAAAGTTTTTCCTTGTCATATATTTACCAATTGTGATGATGACCATTTGAATTGTGAACAATGTAAAATGGGTGCATGAATTAAAAAAAAATTACAGTAATCTTTAGAGTATATTATTTTATTTGAATGAAATTGTGTCAACTGCCACTGGAAGTAATCTCGAGTTCTGCTTTACTCATCTCAAACTGTATCTACTTATGATAAGATTTGTTTACTAAACTGAGTATAATCAACTAAAGGATGAAAACAGGTTTTATTGGCATATCAGATGTATTGATTTAACAGAACAATTTCCTGTCATGTAAAGCAATACCTCAGCATTTCAGAACCATCGATATGAATTGATGCTAGCCCGTGACAATGTAGGTTTCTTGTCTTTGATATAACGCATGGTGTCTGTGAATGATATCGGGAGGACATTGCTTTAGAAATGAATGGATTATTTAATAGAGCACAAAATCTAAAGTTACACATTTCTTTCATTAAATAGAGCTGAAATGTATTAAGGAATCATATGTATTTTGGCCAAAGGTGTGTTTAATGGAGGTCTACTGGAGCTTAGGGGTGTAATGTTGAAACTCTAAAGAATAGGATATGTGAGAAACTTAATTGACTTGGGCTTAAAATAGTGGCATATTGCAGTCATAAACCTGGAAAATCAAGTGACTTGGGCTGTATTAATTACCTGTCAGGAATAAAGGTGCAGTATATATTTATCACAATAATTATGTCAATAAAGCATAGGAAGGACTAGGGGAGTCGGTGAATGTCTAACCGTGGATCAAAAGTGTATACACACTGCAGCATATTGTCTGATTCCAATATGACTGCACAAAATCTATTGTTTACCTACAGGCAAGGCTTGTTTGTGGATGAATGAATTTGTACTAACGCAGATTTTTACACTAGGTAAATCGATCAAGCCAATTGATATTTAAATCGCTAATGAAGATTTTAAATACAGCACATGTCACATTATGAAAAAAGACAATGCAGAGAAGAGGGAGAGAGAAAAAGAGAGCAGACTTGGAGTTGGAACAAAATGCATCATTCCCTGTTTCAAGCAGACGGCTGTTGATTATGGTGGAGAAATCAATATGCTGGATAATTCCCATTTCTCATCAGCTTAGGCTAGGATGAGGGAACAAAGTAATTGCGCCACAAGTGAAGATGACACTCCAGTTTCTTTCTGAAAAACGGTCATTGATGAGGAAAATGTTGTGTTTTCAATGAAGTTTTTCTTCATCATAAGGACTATCATCAATGTAGTATAGGTGTTCATTGTGACAGCAAATGAAATCAAAACACAGAGGGAGGAAATGGTAATTATGTGTGTTAATCCAGTGACAAGCCTATTTGATTTGGCCTTCATGGTATTGGATAATTACTGTTTTCATGGATTGGTTTGACTAGAGGGTAGAACTATTATCTCAGCTTGTACACACCTATCCACAACAAAGAGAGGAGGTGAGAAGCACTCAAACTAATTGACCATGACTAATTCGTCAAAGAATGCTTACCCTCTAGGAGATGTGGGCCTGCCTCACCTGGTCTATCTGACCCACGAGGGGACATTGACCAGTATCTGTACACACCGGCCAGTCCGACAGTCCTACGACACTGACCAGACTTCCTCTCAGCGTTGCTGGGGCTGGTTCTATTCGTGTTGCTGCTGCCATTTTAACAGGACCATGAAACTGTCCCATGCCAAAGGCATCTCAAAACGTCTCTCTGAGGTATAGCATGTACATTATTGGTCTTATCATGGGGCTAGGGTGGGGTAAGTGGGATGTTTTATATTGTCTTATCATGGGGCTAGGGTGGGGTCAGTGGGATGTTTTATATTGATATTGGATATTCACGGTTCAAAGTTCTCTGCTTGTTATGGATAGTACCCTATAACGTCATTGATGCTGCATGTACATAAATTATTCAAGAATCTCACGCCATTTGGACAATGGCAATTACTTTGTTATGTAGTGTATAATTATTGTAGAGGCTTTATGAGTCCAGGCAGTTATTTTAGAATTACAGTCATTCTGGTCCTATAGATTTATTGTCTATTGAACTTCCTTATTTATTTTAAATGCTGGAGGGACAGTCCTATATCTGGTCTTTACAGATTAAATTGCATGTTTGGGAGTAGGCCATTGTTTGTTTATCTATTGTTGAATATAATTCCATTTACCTACAAAGATGAGCAATTATAGCGTATAATGTGATTTGTAACAGAGTTAAAATCCTCTTAAAGTATTAGCATTTTGAATTGATAGTTGACCCGAGTTCTGGATGACTGCCTCATTCTTATGTATATCTTCTTGTTATATATGTATATTTAAAACATCAGACATTAATTACATAGAAAAACAGACCCTCCATCGAAGGCATTGTGGATTTTCATTAATAATGTTCAGTTAGTCTATAGATCTTAAGACAGACACATCGTGATCTTTGACCCTCCACTTAGGATAAGTTGGAACAGAGATCTATTGGTGAATGGAGTATCTGTTGATATGAATGGAATGCACTGATTGTTTAATGTAAATCTGTACTTGATCATTCAACCAGAGGTCTGATTTTCTGCACTTTAAATTTCATTATAAACTGTTTCATGTGGGTTTTTATTTCCTATCTCATCAGAGCAAGATTTATGACATCGCACTTAAGACGACGTTCAATTAAAAATTCATATACGGTAGCACCTTTCATAAAGACCATTGTTTGTTTGCATGTCTGTGTAGAAAGTGTTAAGTTTTTTTGTGGATAATATTGTATAGCTTCCCCTAAACAGCAGGATGCACTAATCAGGGCGGTTAGCAAATCTGGTTTGCAAATCTGGTTTGCAGTGGCTAAAAGTTGCAGCAGTGTAAATTGTGTAAGAAGGAATGTAGGGCTTCACATTATTCCATCAACTCCATTTTTCCCCCCTAAAACTTAATCACCCATCAGTATTTATAATGCGCTATTTTCTTGACTTGTCGGACAGATTGCAATACGGGGCCCTGTATGGTATTGATCATTGTGAATGTTTTGTTATTAATCATAAAAAGCAATGCAGAGCTCTTTTCAGTGCTGTCCAATGAAATGATTTAAAGAAATTGGCACTTTACAAAAAGCAGGAAGACTTGATTGTGCCACTTGAGATATTTTTCAATATTTAAAAAAAATTGATGTATTCAAGATATGTTAAATTTGCGTCTTGTATGTGTTTAAAAAATACAAATTATGTTTACACAGTAGACACTCAATACAACACTGCCATTTCAATAATTAATGAACGAATGATTTTTGAGTTGCATGGTTTTGACCTAGTCCTTTAGATTTTTCATTGACATACATCCAAGATAACTGTGAAAGGGCTAATTTTGATGTTTGAACAGTTATATCAGATTGCCTAGCGCCTACACTAGCTATAGGTGGTTAACACAGGGTCAATATCTTGTTGTAAATAGGAATTTTGGCAACAATGGACCGTTAATACTGTATCTCTTTCAGGTCATAAATGTGTGCTAAATTGATATGTTGATAAAGGAATCTATATTATAAATTGCTTCAGAATATCAGGTGAACACTCTTGTTCTGTCCATATCTGCAGCATGCTTTAATTACAGTACATACATGTATGCATGCCCCTCATAAACCAGGAGGGCACATTATTTTTTTTTTTCAATTTCGATGTAAATTCTGCAAAGCATTAGTTAAACAACTGTATCCCATGTGTTGCAGATATAGCACATTTCATAAAGATGTAGGGTATATACTATATGGATAATAATTAAGCCAGTATCCTTGTACAGAGAGAGAACATTCATTTAGAACCACTTGCTATGATGGAAAATGTTTTCCATGACACATGCTGTGCGTGCGTTTCACTTCCTAGATAAAACACCAAATGTAGATTTTTCAGAAATTTGTGATTCATTTTAGATGGGTACTAATTATATACCTTAATTTGTTAATGTACAGACCACAGACTTGTCCATCAAATTTCAAATGTGATGCTGTTGAGTGAAAGTTTCAGATCGTTTTGAAGTCCGTATGTATGTCAACTGTGTAATTTTATTGGAAGTAAATTTTACATGCCTGTATCAAGAAAATTATTTTATTCCCATTTCTTATCTCGCAATTTTGTTTGAATCATTGTCAAACTTCTAACAAAGATATATGGTCATCAGCTGCTGTCTTTTGATCACACTTACGTATTTCTGATATTTTTACATCTAAGTTGCTATACATTATTGACCTCTAAGGTCAAACCACTCATGCAAAATGGAGATGTGTTTAGTGAAAAGGAATTTAGAAACAATTGAAATGAAGAGGTTTTGGTGGCAGTACTCTTTGTTTTTAAGTATCTGTGTACTATAGAGGATAAGTACTACATGAGGTATTGTTCTCCGTAGCTATATACTGACAGTAAGTTAACATTGTGGATGGTGTGAGTATATGGTACTATGATCCTGGGGTGCTTTTGTTCCACCTGTTATGAGGAATCTGATGAGGTCTGTTTTGCTCATGTTTAAAGTTTATCATATTCAGGTTTTGGCCATTTTATATATTTCTATTATTTTAAGTACTTCCCTAGTGTCATCTTTCAATATGATTTGTACATATTTTTAATTCTGGAGTAAATTTACAATTAAAGTTCACATATTGGGACTTTGATAATCAAGGCTTGGTATATCAAATTTGAATTCAAAAAGTTTATTACTTCACTGAAATATGTTTATACCTAGAGTGAATTTCACTTTTATGTCCCATGTCAACATTTAAAAGCCTATGTTTTAGTAAATTAGCATTTTGGCCAACACTTGAGTATTAAAGCTAAGAAATGCATACTTTTATGTGGCCTAAATTTATGACCTGCAGATTGTGTAGTGATTCAGTCCAGATACATTCATCACTATAAAGTTAGTCATACAGGAATACATTTCTTTGAAATTGTTTGGCAGTTTGCTAACTGTTTAATAATGTTTTCTTTTTTACTCATTTTACCCTAGTCTTTCTTATTGCCATTCTTTCTCTATAGTAATTGTAATCCATCAATTCTCAAGTTGCCATTCATACTGTTATTTATTTGGAAACATTTCAGTGTATTTTTAAGAGGCTGTCAAAACAGAGCACGTCTTGGTATAAGACAGGTGCCCTTTCTGTAGAGCTGGTGAAGTAACCCCCACTGCTCGCATCTGGTGAAATCCTTGGTGTCAGGTACCGGCTCAAGGGTCACACCTAGCCATCAGAGTGGGCCGGTTACCTACGTACATATCTAGTGTGGGAGGAGTCAGGCAGAATGTGGGTCATCAGACATATTCCGGAAGTTATTTATATGTTGGGGATATACACTGGGGTTACTGGTTCCTGTGTTGTTTACTTGTTTACATTTTGTGTATTGGCACTATCTGGGATCAGGTCACTATAGTTTAGAGGTAAGATAAGGGATTTGTCAGATGAGATTATACCATTGTATGCCTGGGTCAGTTTTGGAGAATTCCACATGTGTTCATGTTGTTGTGTGTGTGAATTCATGCAAGGTGTGGTTATTGTATTACCTATCTCGTGTTTAGTCATTCATCAAATCTATTAAGACTGTTCTTCCAATATCTTACCAGACAATCAACCATGTCGGTAGAAATGTTGCTCCGATGATTGTGGAGAAGTTTATATGTACTTCTGTTACTCCAGATAGGTACAGGAATATATTGTGAATTTGTGTTTTTTGAAAAACTTAGTTTTTCCAGTTTATAGGGAAGATTTTAAAACAAAAATATGAGGGAAACTCTTGTAGATGTTGATGGATGTTACTACATGTAACATACCCAGATCACATGTCTATATTGCGTGTATATAGAAATCAGAAATAGTCACTGGGTGTCCTTGTGTAATTCAAAAGTGGTTAAAACAGTTGATACTTAGTCTGTTAATTAACAAGTAAGTAATGCACTATGATATTGTCATTATTGTCATACTAGGTCGAATATTGTATCAGTATTAAGTACACTACAGACTACTAAGACATATGCATTGAACAGATCACCATGTATATGTATGCATACATGTATTTTTGTATTTGAAAAAAATCAAGGATTTAGGAAGAAAAAAGCCTTTACTTTACAAAATGTTATTCATTGGTGTTATCACACCCCGGCTTGCTGACATTGTGATCTGTCTTCTCAGCTTATGGCTTTTTAATTACATGTTTAGCAAGGTTTAAAGGATAGGCCATGCAGTTTGGTTTTGAGGTTTTCTGTCCCCCTGACACTTCCATAGTGCACCCTCAGCTATAAGTACAATGCCTGATATGTGTGCAGTGTCTTTACATTAATGGCCACGCTTCCTTTCTCTGTTACAGATCGCCCGATGGAGTAGGCTGTGGAAGATTATACAGGATGAGGAGTGTGACCAGTGCACGGATTTAATCGAGGCCGAGAACGAGAGTGACTTGCGTGTCAAACGATTCCTGATGGATAGGTCCATTCTGAAAGTCCACCTCCCCAATGGGGGGTTCAATATGGTGAAATACGGAGATGCGACGGATGTTAAGGTGAGACGGATAGACCATGTGGCGTTATAATTAGACCTGGTAGGGGTATATACACAGGACATTGGGGGAAACAATTTTCAAGAGTCAAATATTGGGGATTGACGTACTGTAGTCTATAGTTAAAAGTTCCGGAAATTTATAAATCAGAGCAACTTTAGCTATAAAGTTCCAAACAAGTCTATCTGCCCATTTAATTTAATTGTTTGCAAATATACACTTTAACATTATGACAGAATGGCAAAGAATATGATGCATGGAAATAGAAATGTTTAGATTTAGAGAATTTCACCATTTTTGATCCCAACAATAATGCAAAAGTAGATATTAAAAGCATTTCAAGTTCTTGAAGAACTTTGTACTCTGTATCTGGAAATTGCTTGTTCATAGATTAATATTGACGCACAAATTGAAATCACTAAACGGAATTGAGTGCATATATCTGTTTATCAAAATGTTATTATTTATATCTATACAGTGTATCTAACATATATATTGACACACACTGATTTTTCCTTTTTCTAGATAATGGTAAGCCTGGATAACTGTAATATGTAGTGGTATATTTTTTATGACCTTTTTGCACTGGCTTGATGTGTCATGCTGATTTTTTTTTTTTTTCCTATCACAGACCTGCATGAAAGGGTCCAAATTTTGTTTCCACAACCCATATCTATAGCTTTATTTTTCGGATATTTTCATTTTCGTATCGATTTGTGACTGTCAGAGCAAAGGGGGAAGGGCCACACATCTTTTTGACACTTTATAAGTTAATATTGCAGTCTATATCAAAGTCAACAGACTGCTGCACTAGCATGATTTTGTAGGATTTATTCTGTAAAACTTGCACATACACAGTAATTACTACAACACAGTGTACTTTAACCATGTTTTGAATATTGATCAAAAAATGATCGTAGGAATAGGAACAATAACATTTTACCTACTGAGAAAGGTCATGATTGGCTAATTCTTCTTTGATTTTATTGTGAAGACAAATGTTTTTAATTTTCCAAATGCAAAATCTTTCAAAGACATGATTCACTTCACATAAAGATCACGTATGTACCCTGCATCTTCAAGTCAGAATCGATTTTGATGCAGTTACATACATTATTGATTTTTTTTATTAAACATGGGTAAAATCAGTGTATGACCGATAGGAAAGGGAGTCATGTACCACTGATTTCAGCATGAGTCATCCAGACTAGAGAAAAACATCAGGTATAACGAGAAAAAATGTATGGTTTCATCCACTTAGCATGTATTCATAAAAGAGAGCCATAGGAAGTGAAGATGTGCCATTTTATATTAGTCAGACCCTAACCTCAAGTAGTGTCAAGCTCTACCCAAGTCTGGCTACACAGTGTTGTTGCATGTGTAATGTGAAAATGTGTAATGTGAACGTGTGTTGTGTCTTAAGGTTGTGTTCTAACATGTATGGTGTTCAGTGGTCTTTGTGGGCTGGGGGAAATATGTGACCTTGCATGTTTGGTTTATGTCTCAGAAGTTTTTAAAGCTTTCACAAATAGCCAAAGTCAAAATGAACTCAACAATAGTGCACTTTCAGATTTAAATATTAGGCATGTGTAAAAACAAATCAAGACATACAGAAAATCTGCCTGTTAATCACCAAAGTACTGCACAAGCACCAATTTGTATCACACTATATATCACACCTATAGATCAGTATATCTGACCATAAAGACACACCTGAAGTTAGTATAAATCATCATTTTTACAATGAGAAATGATTTGTTTTAGGGTTATACAGATGTTGAAAGCATGCACCTTTTTCTGTAATGCATATTTGTTTTATGACAAGGTCAAGAAGTTTATCGTCTTGTACAGACACAACAAAACGGCATTGACAGGGATGAGCGTCAGTAATTACTTAATGGCACGCTGTATTATATCAAGAGCTCAAGAGTCTAATACAATATCAATAATTTGTATAGGATAACTCATAAAACACAAACACAAATACATAAACAACTGCCATAGATTTACAGAGGAAACAGTTAATCCATCTAGATATGGATTTTTTGGGATCGGCCCTTTTGCATGCAGAAACCACACCTCTCCAGAGAGTGTATGGAAACCCATTGATTTAATACCATTTATGTTTTAACTTTATTTTTTGTATGTTTCATTTTATAACAGAGTTTATTTGTTTGTTTTTGTATTTTTTGTGTTCACCGAGTTTGTACCTATACCTTTGGGTGTGTGCATGTATGTTTTTTTTCAAAATGGGTTATGTAACATATAATTAACATGTACTGGAAAGCAGTGCTTCTGTGATTTTTTTAAAACAAGCTTTTAACAGATCCAAAATGATAACTAAATCTTCTAACTTCATCAGTGCCTTAAGCTACTAAAATGATTATATGTGGCTGTATAAGGAAGAACTGTAAGGATTAAATCTTCTTCCTCAAGTTTGGGATTAGGAATATTTTCTAGGAAAATGATTAGTGCAATGTCTTACAATAGACTTTAATAACCTGTACCAGTGTCTACTTATGGTAAGGAGGGGGTTAGATGGGATCAAGTGAGAGGATGCATAGAATTCAGGGAGAAAGGGAAATTGAACTACATTTGTACATTTTGTGGGGGTAGATATGAAAAATCTTGGAAATGAAGTTCTTACTGTGAGTGGCTCATGTATAGTGCAACACTATTAGTGTTCAAGTACATTTTGTGCAATTGTTACTGTGATACATATCCCCCCTTGAAAGTGTGGCCATATTGGTTTGCACCTGTTGGTTGATCAGTCTGTCAGTAAGTAGACAAAAGGTTCTTTGCTAGATATCTTGAGAATTCTTTGTTTCCTACATGTTGCTCCTAAAGAGAGATGTAAGGTCAAAGGTCAGGGGGTCAAGTTACTTCAAACATACAAAAATATTGACCTCTCAGAATTTTAAGAACTTTATGCAGGATATACATCAAATTTGGTACACTGTACCCCCTAAGTAGACTAAGGAGTGTAGATGACTCCTACAAGGTCAAGGTCAGACTACGCCAGACTTAACAGAATATTGTCTGCTCACTATTTTAAGAATCCTTTGTAGGATATACTTCAAATTTGGTACCATTATTATCGACTAAGAATTAGATGAATCCTATTGTTTTTATGCTCACAAGATCAAACTACTCTGGACATTATAATATAGTGTCCACTCAATATCGGTGAATCCTTTGGTTGATAAACATCAAACTTGGTACACTGGTGGTACACTGGTATATCCAATTTATTATTTTGATATTACAGATGTTATGGATTTAAAGTGGACCATTTTCAATAACGCCACATGACACATGTTTCTTTCACATTTCATGTTTCATTATAGGACATCATCAAACTAGTGGTTGGCAGGCTAGCTGCAGGAGAGCGATACTACGCCAAATGTTACGCCCTCAAATTAGTACATGTACAGTCCAAAGAGTCGTACTGGCTCCACAATAATCTGTCCATGTACCAGGTCAGGCAGAAGTACGAGTCATCTCATCCACCGGAGGAATGGAGGTAAGGTCAATGTCGGGGAATACGCGAGGTCAATGTCGGGAATACTGGAGGTCATATCAGGGAAATACTGGAGGTCAATATCAGGGAATACTGGAGGTCAATATCAGTCGTAGAAATTAGAACGAAAAAATACCCGAGGTCTATCAGGACAAGAATTTACATGGAGTGATGTCACTTGTAGAAATTAGGACAGGGAAGTACACAAAGAGATGTCAAATTTAGAAAACTTAAATGTATTTCAAACATTATATCGCCTTTTTCTAAGGAATAAGTACACACTTATAAATACATATGAACATTGAAGATGCATTATGCAGAATGTTTTTTACAGTAATGCTTTTTGTTGTGTTACTCGGTGCAAGGGGTTGTTAGTGCATGCAATTGAGAAACATGTTGACTGCCTTTAATTTTGTATACAGACTCTGCCAAATTCACATCAAACCACAGTGTAGGTGGATAAGAGTAAAGGATCAGTGCATGTAGAACAAATAGTTTTCATGACCTCTGTCCACAAAACAGATGTCTGGTAAACTGATGAGATTTGTTGAATTCCGTTCATGCATCTCTCTCTTTCTCCTAGGTATGAGTTGAGGGTCAGATATCTGCCAAAGAATTTTTCAGACCTTTACATGAGAGACAAAGTGACCTTCTTTTACCTATATGACCAGGTAAATATAATGGCTGTGTTCATCTCCTTCTCAAGTCAGTTCTCATAAAACACAAAACAGAGAAAGTGGTTTGTAGCAAAAACATGTTTACATGTACATTCTTTCCTTTTAGGATGTAAGGATTATCATTGAGAGGATGTAGTTGTTTATGCACATCTGATAATTAATTTTAATGCAATTTCTTTGTAATTTTAATTGCCTAATTCACAGAGGTTTGATGAATTACAAAGCTTTTAATTTTGATGTCATTGAACGAGGGCTGTTCAAAAGGTTAGTGAACAGGTAGCGATTTAGTCATTTTAAATGGGCACAGATTTGTATACCAAAATATATTTGTTGTGAAATTCTTGAAAGTTTTCACCTCAATTAAATGAAAAAATTAATTGCCATCTTGAAGGTTTGCTAAGGGTGTGCTCAGGGTAAAATAGTTAAAAATTAAACATTCTTATTCAAATTGTTAAGTTTAGAATAACAATAACATGAGTAATCTGAGTATTACCCAGGCCCATTGATTAACCAGTGGTGGAGTAATCTGAGTATACCCAGGCCATTGATTTGCCAGTGGCGGTAGTAATCTGAGTATACCCAGCCATTGATTTACCAGTGGCTGGAGTAATCTGAGTATACCCAGGCCATGATTTACCAGTGGCGGAGTAATCTGAGTATACCCAGGCCATTGATTTACCAGATGGACAGGAGTAGAATCTAGAGTGTTATATTCCCCTGCCATTGTATATTTAACCACAGTTGGAACGGTAGTAATCGTAGAGTAAAACCAAGGGCCTGAATTACCAGCTCTGAGCTAAGGAGTATCTGAGTATATTCTGCCTAGGGGACCATATAATTTTTTGCCACAATAGGCTCGGAGATGATCGTTTGCCAATGTTGTGTTTAATTTTTTGGAGATGACTAGCAAGGAACCATCGAAGACCCTATTATGTGATAAAAATATGAAATGCCATATTCATAACATTTTTATGAAAGACGGACACCTTTTGGTGAGAAAAGTAATGTCTATTTCAATATTTTCACCAGGAACATTAAATGGTATTGTAGTGTGTTTGATTCATGGCTAAAGAGATGTCAGAGATCTGTGTGCTTTGTGCTGTTGTCTATGAACAAGAAATTAAAGATACTCTTGATTACAATGTTACAAAGTATTTTGCATTGCTCTGATACTTGTATACTTACAATAACATGACCATGATCTATATTAAAATGTTATTTCACAAGTGCCACAGTCGTTATAATGAATAGAAAAATAGCATGTGCTCACCAATGTTTTAGACAGCCTTCATACAATGACACGTACAAAACCTCTACAAAATAGAGTTAAATTACTGACGAGAATGTCTAGGCACCGTTAATGCTGTTTTAATGGTTACAAACATTTTAGTGAAGACTTGTTAGGTTCCACTACTGTGCTATCAATAAAACAATTTGTGAGTGACCTTCAGTCTAAAGACAGGGAACAGTGTTTCCTTACCATTAACCATGCTTGTTTTAAATATATGTATATACAAAGTAATATATGTGTGTGTTTACAGGTCCGCAATGATTACATGAAAGACCTAGCTGAATCTATAGAGCCGGATGTTGCCATTCGACTGGGCTGTATAGAAATGAGGTATATAGTTGTCAACTTGTGTCTAAATTATCTCAATCATGGGGTATTGTGTGATAAATGTGAAGATCTTTTTTTATATAACAACTTTTACACAAAAAAATATTCAGTAAATTTGATTTTCTTTTGTAGGCGTTTTTTTAAAGATATGCCACAAGTAGCCTTAGACAAGAAATCTAATTTTGAGTATTTAGAGAAAGAAGTTGGTTTTAAAAGATTTCTCCCAAAGTCAGTGACAGATTCTATGAAGGTAAGACAATTTACTGTTCATCTGCAGAAGATAATGTGACAGACATTGATATGGATATGCCATGATTCATTGTAAATTTTGTGTTATCTTTTTTTCAGTCAAAGAACCTGAGGAAGTTGATTCAAAATCATTTTAAGCAGTATGCCCAATTAAAGGAGCACGAGTGTGTGTACAAGTTTTTTGAAACCTTGTCCACGGTGAACAAGTTTGACCAGGAGAGATTCAAATGCAATGTGGGAGTAAGTATCCAGCTATCGACAGGGTCTGACAGTAACTTATTTAGGAGTACTAGTCTTCAGGACGGGCCTGACAGACTTTTAGGAATGTACTTAGTCTTCAGGACAGCCCTGACAGTGACTTTTAGGATGTACTAGTCTTCAGGAACGGGCCTGACAGTGACTTTTAGGATGTACTAGTCTTCAGGACGGCCCTGACAGTGACTTTTAGATGTACTAGTCTCAGACGGCCTGACAGTGACTTTTAGGGATGTGTTTAGTTCTTCAGCCGACGGCCTGATAAGTGACTATTAGGATGTGTTAGTCTCAGGATGGGCCTGATAGTGACTATTAGGATGTGTTATTCTTCAGGATGGCTGATAGTGACTATATAGGCATGTGTTAGTCTTTCAGGATGGCCTGATAGTGACTATTAGGATGTACTTGTCTTCAGGACGGCCTGATAGTGACTTTTAGGATGTGCTAGTACTGAGGACTAGTTAAATTTATTAAGTATGTTTGATGATCTGGGCAAGGTTGGGCTGATGGTTTGTGTGCTTTAATGATGTCACATTTCTTTGTAGTCCACCACGTCGTGGGGAATTTCCATGGAGATCGTGATAGGACCTGAGGTCGGCATCAGCTATCAGACAGAAAAGTCATCATCTGTAAGTTCTCGTTTTGAGGTCACCTTGACGACCTATTGGTACATCTGTCGTTGTTGGTTGTCATCATGCATCTTTTGACATGCAGTAACAATTCTCAATTCATAAATTGATTTTGCAGCCCTTGTGTATGGTGATACTTTTAACTATAAGGCCTCTTGTTAATTGACTTGTTGATATATGATTGATATTGTGTAAATCTAATTTCTCTACTTTGAAATGTATTATTAAATTACTGATAACTCTCATTCCCTACTGAAATTGTATTATAAATTACTGATTTAACTCTCATTCCCTACTGAAATGTATTATAAATTACTGATAACTCTTCATTTCCCTACTGAATGTATTATAAATTACTGATAAAACTCTTCATTCCCTACTGAAACAAATGTATATTAAAATTACTGATTAACTCTCATTTCCCTACTGAAAATGTATTATAAATTTACTGATAACCTCATTTCCCTACTGAAATGTATTATAAATACTGATAACTCTCATTCCCTACTGAAATGTATTATAAATTACTGATAACTTTCATTCCCTACTGAAATGTGCTGTACATTACTAATAACTCTTATTCTGTACTGAAATGTACTGTCATCATTGATAATTGTGAAGTAGGTGCAGAAACCTCACCACCTCTAAATTCTTTCAGCCTGTACATATGGCAGACTTTTCTCAAGTGAAGTCCATTCAGACCACCACGTTTGACGGGAGAGGGATTCTTCAGATCAAGATAGCGGGGGCTGTGGACCCCTTAACAATAACGTCCTCACCCTCGGAGGTAGAAGACATGGCTGATCTTATAGATGGGTACTGCCGCCTGGTCCACGACATCAGTACTTCGCTGTGGTCCAGGAAAGGTGTGTATATCTCATCCATTTGTGCTTCTTTTGTGTATGTAGGCTTCTGTTTGCTTTCTGTGTATTGTATAAACTGCTGTAGCTGTTTCAGGTCAGACAAACCATGTCTCCTATTGGTTTAGTTGTTCACGTAACTCTCGCTACATCATCATGTAAATGCGTATTAAAATTCTGTCAGCATTATCAATAATAATCTTGATAAACACTTGAAACTTTAATTGTTTAAAGGACCATGATACTTTTCAATACACAAAAATAGATTTTCATGAGAACTAAAGAAAAGGAAGGGGGAAAATTTTACAGTGTAGTTGGTTTATAGGGGTATGATAGTATGGGATGGAATTAATTTTTAGTACCTATTAACATTGGAATTTGGTCTATATTGTTACATTTTCTTATACATAAAATTGATATAAGTAACTTTTATATGTACATGTATAACCTTTAATGAAAACCTGTTTATATGCATGTATCTCACTACATGTATACAACACAAATCAGTGTATTAATACCAATTTGGCATACTGGTATTTTGAATGACACAATTAAAACAATATAATTTCGTTACATATCACTAAATGGTATTTAAGGAAACAGGAATGTTGTCTTTCATTTTCTGGATATATCAGTATATGTTGTAGCATCGTCTGTTTCCCGTAAATCTGTGTAGTGTTGCTGTTACACTAGTGTACTTATGTATTGGTTTCTGTAATGTATATATATACAAGTTTCCTCTGATTCTATTAATTAAGCTTCTATGGATTGGCAATTATCAGTGGACGAAGCACTCACACGCTTAGAAAAAGGTTTGTGATGCATGACATATGCATGTCAAAGTGTTTGAACTGGATATTACTAACATTTTTTTTATATCTCAATTTCTTACACATACAACACAGTTTTATAGTAGCTATTTCTAACTTTGCTGTTGCAATAAATTATAATTCAAAATGATAGTGATTTTTTTATTTAAATATTTGCAATAGGAAATATAATAACTCAGAAATTCCCAATCTTCCAATTCTTTTCCCATGATTTTTCCCAGAACTCAATTTTGAATCATGTTTAGTAAAGTTTCACTGATCTGAATCACGTGAAGTAAAGAATCGTGAAGTAAAGTTTCACTGATCTTGAATCATGTAAAGTAAAGTTCCTGTAAGTGCATGTGTTTAGGATTAGTATGAGATGATTAATAAGATTATTGTATACTGTACATGTACTTATGCCATATTATTAATCACACCCAATTTTATGATGAAGAAATTCAAACATTACATAATGGAAGCTGATACTAACCACAAAACCGACATTCCTTGTGGTTTGATGACAGGATATGATGTCCTTCGCCCGCTTCCTGTCTGTACACCAGTAGGTTCTGCTAATTATATGACCCTGTAACACTAACATTATATGTTGACTCTTCAGGGGATAGCATTCCACGGACACCCAAGTCCAGCATGAAGAGATCGGAGCAGAAAGATGTCATCCACCACGAAAGTGAGTAGATCCACACCACGGTTACCTTTGATCACCTTCATATTCCGTCCAGTAGTCATTATAGTCTTTATTGTCCCTGTTACATGGTTGTGGAATGATTTGATTTTTCACTTTTTGGTGTTCATAATATTTAGATGGTGTGTGGCTGTATGGCAGAAGTTTTTAATATTAACTAAAAATGATATTATTTTATAATTAATAATTGATTATTGTTGTATTCAGTGCATGGCATGTGGTTTCACCCATCACACTGTCATTTCACTCTGTACAAGATAGCTGTGATCAGTGACATCTCATTGTAACCTATGGGCTCTGCGTATTGTTACAGGGATTTCAGATTACGCTGAGATCGTGGAGGACGAGGGAGACTACAGCACCCCAGCAGGTGAGATCATGTGACACACATCTTCACTGCCTTCTCTCCACATCTTCACTGCCTTCTCTCGACTCTTCATACTGGCTCTTTTGTGTCTATTCTCAAACCCACAGTCTCTCTCTGGACCCTCACTTTTTCTTCCATTTCCACTGAGGCCTTGATTCATTTTATTTTCTATCTAACTGGTGCTTCTTTTCCTGTCAAATCCCTTCTTTCTCTCTTTAGTTTGAGTTTTGTTTTATTTCTTAATTCTTAAAAAAAAACATGGCTACATGATTTATCAAGAGAAAAAATCAAACAACAAAGGCAATGTAAGCATTCTTTCATTTTATTGATAATATGATTTAATTATAGTTCATGTATATAAAATGTTGTACATTTATGTACATTCTATCTGTTGTATTGATGTCATGAATTAATTCTATTTCCTGTTAAATTTATCATCAACACCTAAAATATTTCCTCAGGAAATCATTTACTTCAAGCTGTTGTATATCATAGCAAAGATTGTCCAATGTTAAATGTTCCCTTTTTCACATAGTAAAATCTTCTTCTAGTCATTATGAGTACATACTGTAGGCAGCTTATATTATTCAGACATTGTCAGAAGTTATGTCTGTTTACAGACTGTATAATCTCTAACATATTACTAAAGTACACCAGTCTTGGCATTTGTTTTTCTCAATAAAACACTAAATTGATCATCTTCTGAATAATACGAGAACTCTTGAAATATTTCTTACCACATTTTCATTGACGTGAATGTTTTCATGTGTCATAGGCCCTCTAGGTAGCAGACGGCGAAAGAAAAGTGAGTTGTGCGATGGAGTGCATCATGATCTGTATAAACATGCATGACTGATTTGATCACATGTCACCAGATACTTAACAGAGTGTATTATCTTTACATGTAAATTCAATATATTGATATTGAGAGTAAGAGCGTCTACATCTGCTCTGTAAATATTGTGTAGAAAAAGACCATTGTGTCATTACATACATTGAAAGCCATCACTTATCCAAATGTAAGACATTGTAGATAATTTATGTCATTGGTACAATAATATAATCATCAGTCACATAAACATTGATAATTTTTACTATAAAACACATTCATGGTATAAAGATAGCATTTAAACTTTTTTTTTTACCATAATGGTTGTAGTAAATAACTGCATGATTTATAATTATATAGTTGAACAAGTTTTCTTTATAGAAATTTGCAAATAACGAGGATGGAAAATAGCACACCATTATGATTCCCTCTTTTGATTTGATTCCACTAATTCATTGTTGGTGAAACGTTAAACATGACACTCAGTGGTAGTATAAGGATATGAATTTTGTGCAAGGCTATGTATAGCTGTAGATAATATGCTTTCTTGTGGCTTTAAAAAAAATTGGGCAGTTATATTTTGGGCAAGACGTGAGGGAGGACTCAGGGCTCTAGTAGGTAAAATTGTGTGTACAAAAATCCATTAATCTGTAAATCTTAATGCACAGACGATTCAGATGTAGTATGGTCAGCATTTACGGAAATAGTATGGTGTAAAAGTGAAACAAGCTCATCATCCAAGACTTTTGCCATTCATCATCCAATGCATTATGAAGCATGACCCAACAAATATGTGGCTAATGCATGGCTTGTTTTTCATTAAGTGAAGTATCAAATATGACATGTGAGTTCATGTGCATTTTGCTCCAGTATTCATCATGAGCAGGTTTATACTTTCAAAGAAGAAATCAACAATACTGTATAGTTGTAAATATACTTGTAATTATAATCCAGTCATGTGATATATGGGCAATATAGATAGTATGTGTGTACTTATGATTTTGAATTCAGATGATACATTTTGTAGATATTACTTTTTAGTGTACATTGATTTCAAATCTTAACAAGAAAAATTGGTCGTAATTTAGGTACTGTGGAATCTCATTGTTCGTGGGGAAACCAATCTTCGTGGATTTTTCCGTTGGGTCACTTCTTAGCCACGAAGTTTAGTCCCACGAACATGTTCATATTTTCCTCTTATCTTCATTAAATCTATTATGCCGTTTTAAATATTTAGTCAATTACCCGAATTACGTCCACTCGAACAGTAAAATTTGGTAATCCGACATTGGCCCACAAATTAAAATGATTCCACAGTATATTATCTTACAGTTTTTAGCTCACCTGAGCCGAGGCTCAAGTGGATTTATTATTTTGATCACTTTTTGTCTTTTGCTCTGTCTGTTCTGTCTGTCTTGTCCTGTCTGTTGTCTGTCTATGTCTGTCTGTGTCGTCTGTCTGTCTGTCCGTCCGTCCGTCGTCCGTCCGTCCGTCCGTTTTGTCGTCTGTCGTCTGTCTGTTATTTTCACATTTTCGATTCTTCTCAAGAACCGTGGGCCAATTCAACAAACTTGGTACAAATTATCCTGTGTAAGGGGAATTCAGTTTGTTCAAATGAAGGACAGCCCCATCAAGGGAGATAATCACGAAAATGCAAAATGGGTGGTGTCATTTAAAAATCTTCTCTCAAAACCATGCCAGAAAGCTTAATTTATATGAAAGCTCCTGATAGTGGAGATTCAAGGTTGTTCAAATCATGACCCCGGGGTACGATGGGCCACAATAGGGGATCAAAGTTACATATGATTATATAGAAAATCTTTAAAATCTTCTTCTCAAGAACCACTGGGCAGGAAAGCTGAATTTAAATGGAAGCTTCTGTTAGAAGAGATTCAAGTTTGTTCAACTCATGACCGCCGGTACGATGGGCCCAATAGGGATCAAAGTTTTACAATATGTTATATGAGAAAATCTTTAAAATCTTCTTCTCAAAACCACTGGGCCAGGAAAGCTGAAATTTATATGGAAGCTTCCTGATATAGGAATTAAAGTTTGTTCATCATGAACCCGGGGTACGATTGGGGCCCATAGGGGATCAAAGTTTACATATGATTATATAGGAAAAATCTTTAAAAATCTCTTCTCAAGAACACTGGGCACGGAAGCTGAAAATCTTCATATGAGCTTCTGAATATAGGGAGATTCAAGTTTGTTCAATCATGACCCCGGGGTAGATGGGGGGCCCAATAGGGGATCAAGTTTTACATATGTATTATGGAAATCTAAAAATCTTCTTCTCAGAACCACTGGGCCTGAAAGCTGAGAATTTATATGGAAGCTTCTGATATTTAGAGATTTAGTTTGTTCAATCATGACCCTGGTATGATGGTGCGCACAATAGGGATCAAAGTTTTACATTATGATATTGGGAGAAATTTTAAAAATTTCTTTCAAACACTGGCCAGGAAGCTGACATTCTATAGAACTTCCTGATGTAGGGATTCAAGTTGTTCACTCATAATCCCCGGGGTACGATGGGCCCAATAAGGGATCAAAGTTTACATATCTTATATAGGGAATCTTAAAATCTTCTTTCAAACACTGGACCAGTAAAGCTGACTTTATATATAAGCTTCTTATTAGTGGAGATCAAGTTTGTTCAAATCATGACCCCCAGGGTATGGTGGGTCACAATGGGGATCGAATTTTACATTTTGAATATATATTAAATTGTCTAATCAAGACCAAAAGACAAATTTACCTTAAGCTTCCTGATATAGATAGATCAAATTGATATATCATAAATACCGGGGTGGGCAGACCAACAGGGATCAAAGTTTTGCATAAAATGTTCTATCTCCGAACCACTGGTCTCGTTTTAAGGAAACTTGAAATTTTGGTTATCCACGAACATTGGCCCCCACGAATTAAAATGATTCCACAGTATATTATCTACAGTTTTCTTGCATGTTGCTGAATGATGGTTCTTCTTTTACAGCTCGTAATTTTGAGTTGAAGAGAGAAGACATTAAATTATTGGAGGTGCTTGGAGAGGGCCAGTTTGGGGATGTGTTCAAAGGTCTCTTTACAGACAAGGTTTGTGGCTGAATATATCAATTTCACTCTGTGCTAAATCCATTTCACATTGAAGTTGCCGATGCAGTTTAATTTTATACATTATTTATGAAAGTTAACATGCTGCAGCTACCGGTACATATTTCCATTACAAATTCTGATGAATTCAAAATTGAATTATTAGTTAATAGATTCATAGTCTTAGAAATTGGATTATTTTCAATGAAAAGATATTGTTATATGCCAGTAAGTTGTACAATCCTTTAACTCGCTGTGTGTGTGTGGCAGGATGATGTGCAGTCGGCGGTCGCTGTGAAGACTTGTAAGGAGGATAATGAGGACTCAATGATGGAGAAATTCCTGGAGGAAGCATGTATGTATTATATAAATACACAAAAAAATGTCTTATTAATATCAGACTGGAATGTCTCTCTGTAAGTAAATTACAAGTTACAGATTGGCTATATGTGTACAATTAATTAGGGCCCCGCATGAAATGCTGGTGCCCTATAGTAATCACATTGTCCGTCCATCCTACCATCTGTCCGTCCGTCCGTCAACATTTTAG
>CAJDSM010042012.1:272-13661 GCA_903981925.1 Ostrea lurida | reverse complement strand
GAGGCTTTAAATAATCAGTATTTAACATAGGGAACCTGTGAGGAAAATCTATAATCGGGATACTGCTTTTGTTAGGATATCTATTTTGGTACATTTCAATAATGAAACCAAAGAGATAATTAATTCAGCTCCACTCTTGAAAGTTTTTGCTAAAGATGGCATGCTTTTTTTTTCCCCGCTCAAATTGGGTACCATATATAATGTTTGTTTACATTGGAGACGATATGGTTGCGACTTGATTAAATGATTCCGCCTTGGCTCGGAATCTCCCCGAATGCATGTTAGTGCACCAAAGTCTCCCACCAACGAGCCCAACAAAGACTTACTGATTAATTAATTCCAGAGCTATACAAGCCTTTCTTACTATTATGACGATGTATTAACCGTATACTACGTTACACTCCCCCCCCCCCCCCCCCCCCCCCACCCTGATGCGAGGTACCCAAAATTCTATTTAGTCATCCTGGAACGCGTCTGACGTTCAGAAAGTTCGATCTATCCGCGTGAGTTTTCTGTATGTTCCCAGTCATGTTACACTACGTTTCCGTGGCTTTTCTTGGAGAGTCATCATAAAACAATGTAGAGGAGGACCAACACGTGGATATTCTTGAATCGACGCCTAGTAATAAAAAAACCAGTCCACTGACAGCCATATACGTAAGACACCTTCATTGCAACATGTAATGAACATGAATTGCGTCAACCATCAAAAAAACTTATCTAAAGCTTATCATCTCTATTCACTTCTCAGAACACTTTCTCCCTATACAGGTATTTATATTTTAGAAAAAACATTGTTAAATCCACTCAATGCTAATGTTTCATTCCAAAGAGAATTAACCTTATACATCTCCACCACAAACAAACACAACTTACCGGAGAAATGGACAGTATAAAATCATGAAGATTCAAACACGAAAGAACATTTCATAAACGATATTACCCTTCTCGGAATCGCTAACTACTTAACCGCTGTTTAGTAATCCAGTTTATAAACAAAAAGGTAAGATTATTGGTCATCTGATCTGTGCATACAAGCATACAGAATTTCAAATCATATTTAAATACACAGGTATGATCCATATTATATATTTCAGACCTAGGAATAAACACTAATATCCTAAATTGACATTAAACTAAAAAGGTATTGATATAACTTCTTCCTATATTAATATCTTTTCATCACACTGGGCTGGCAATATGACCTCACTGAACATGAGTTATTCGCCTTATGAGCTATCACACACCATATAAGATATTTTTAATTGACATCTCCAAGTCAAATTCTTCAGCAGTGACACATCAGAAATAACTAGTAGCATTGTTAAACATTTAAAAATGGAATATGATTCTTTATTAGCTCAGAACGTGTTCATTGTCCCTTTAATGTTAAGAGCAGTGTAGTTCCATGTGCCACATCGCTCACCCGAGTGACCTCGGCTCTGCTGTTGTTTAGTTGTGATTTTTAAGGATATACGGTCTTTGAGTTATATATTTTAAGTTTACTGTACATGGCAAAGGAAAAACCATACATGCTACTTTTTCCGGAAAAAGTGTTCTTAACTGTAGGTCTTATCTTTTGTTACCCAGAATTGATCCTTTACATGCATTCATGCGGTATGATAAAGATTATGTTAGACTCTGTACAAAGTGATAATATTGTTCTAAAATGTTGCATGGGGATTAATGCATGAAATTTAAGGATATCTAGAAGATTTTTGTAAATCATATTGATTTTCACAACACTACAGTTTCCCCTGTTTTTATTTTTTCTTTAGTTTAGTTTGATTTGTGGGAGGGTTTTTTTTGTTTGTTTGTAAATGTTTATCTGTTCAAATCTATCTTAATTCCATGTAAGGAGCCTACATTCAGGCCTACATGTATGGAGGGACGTAGAGTCTGACACCCATCCCCTTAGATAAATAGAAAATAGACATCATATTTGCCTATTTTTACATATTTCCTGTTGTTATTAATTAATCCCGAGTACAAGACTGGGAGTCACTAAACCCTCTTAGAACAAAATTATATGGTGGATTCCATTATTGAAATAAGCCCTCTAAAAAATACCCTCACTGGATATCATAACAGAACTGAAGGTATTTTGAGTTACTTTGGACTTTTTGGGTATGCAAGACTTTATCGACATATCTGCATTAATTAGAGAGATTTTCAACGAAAATGATTAAATCTAATGTTAAGGTTGTTGGTAATTCGGGGGTGGGGTTCCTAACCCAAGCACCTGTGTAATTAGTATGGTATTTATGGTAATCATAAACTCTTGTTGTGATTGTGTGGTTCCTAAATACCAGTATTGGATATAATCCATTTGTGGTTTGTATAAGAGTTCTAATTAACCGTACTCTCCGGTTTGTGATTGCTGTGATTCTAAGAAAACCGTACTATACTCCGGTTGTGATTGGTGTGATTCTAAAAATAACCGTACATACTCCGGTTGTGATTGGTCTTGATTTTAAAAACCGTACATCTCCGGTTACGTGATTGGATGTATCTCTAAATTAAAACGTACATACTCCCGGTTGTGAATGATTGGATTGTGGTTCTAAAAATAACCGTACATACTCCGGTTGTTGATTGTGTGTATTCTAAATTAACCGTACTACTCGGTTTGATTGGTTGTGATTTAAGAATAAAGCAAGGGCGTTTTCGTGGCTGTTGCAGAATAACCTCCGGGTGGAGATGATTGTAAAATAAAACCCGAGGCGTTAGCGAGGCTTTAATTCAAACAACATTTCGACCGCAGGATGTTATTCTGCAAGCCGGAAAAAAACGCGTGCTTTATCTATTCTACCGGCTAAAACAAGAGATTGTTTTCATTTAAGACACGAAAAATCAGGTCAAATCATGACGTCAGTGTGGCTGTTCCGCCGTTTTCACCTTGTAAAACAACTCTTCGAGTTGCCTCGGAAGATGCTCATGCGAGATCGCACAGTGAATCGTTTTCGTTTTCTATTACCTAGGGTCAGTGGTTTGGAACACCACGCTTTACGCTTAAAATGATAACATGTAATATGGAACACAAGATACAGCTGATCTAAAAATGTTAAATATACATGTATTGACCATGGTCGAATTTCAATCCACGGTTTTCTTCATATTGTGTCAAAAGGAAGATTGTGCTATCATTCTCATAATCCATTGTGGGTGCCGTAGTATAACGTTAGGAATAATGACCGCGGATCTCCTTTGATCTTTTCAATAACGTGGGTTAGAATCTAAATAACCGTTACTACTCCGGTTGTGATTCTGGTTCTAAATAACCGTATATACGGTGTATTGGTGTGATGCTAAAATAACCGTAATACTCGGTTTTGATTGGTGTGATTCTAAATTAACCGTACATACTCCGTTTGTGATTGGTGTGATTCTAAAATAAACGTACATACAGTTGTGATTCGTGTGATTCTAAAATATCCGTACATACAGTTGTGATTGGTGTGATTCTAAATTACCCGTACATACTCCGGTTGAGATTGGTGTGATCTAGTTGGGGTGTCCTATATTCTTGCGTTAATGATATTAATTATGCAGGTTTTTTTCACCTTTGTGGTCTTTTGTTTTGTGCTTTTATGTCAAACACGTGGCCTCTGTGGTGTCAATTAACAGTTATGTCTTCTCGTCGGTTTTTTTTCAGATGTACGACTGGGAAGGTAGGAACCCTCACGTAGGATTTGGTTGGGCTTTGACCCGCGTGAGATGGTACGCTTGCGATTTGTACGCACTAGAGCATACTGACTAGTGCACGCTTCCGGAGCAGAAAGATAACGGTATCTGTGAGAGAGTTGTAAATTTGCCCGGAAGAGTACCATACGTAATGATAGGAGTGTTGGTAACAGATAGTCGCTTGGTCTAACCATTAGCGAATCATGAACCCCGCTCCGGGTAGCCTTTAAGGACGTATTGGATTACGAGGAGTTGCAAATGTTTATTTCACGACTGAGGAGTGGATGAGAGCAATTCCTAGTACCCGCTTAGTGTTTGTAACCTAAAACCAGGCAGATTCTTTAAATTCGTTTTTACCGGTGTATGCAAGTGCACTGTAGGCTAAATCTGACTGTACCTCCTACCTTATTAATGAATCTGAACAACAACAGACCCTCGACCGAACCTGTAACGCTCGGTCTGCTTTCCACCGTGCGCGGTTTTGAAAGAATTCGGGTTTTCAGTTTTGCTGTATGACTCGTCATTTCATTTGAGTCTTTGCAATCTATGGTCACGCGCTATATCGTTCGTGTATCTACCATCTACCTTCTTACCATCTACTTTCTTCTCGCTGATCTTATTATCCTACTGATTGTATGACTAAGAATATGTACTCCGTACGTTACCTGCAGATCAAGGGTCAGTGAATTTACAAGATACTGTGTTAGGCGTATCTAACTTTGAATACTTCTCTTAATTTGGTTTACATAATACATTTATCTGTTCAACTTAAACTCAAGACCATTTGTCCATCTTTTACCTGAATTCAACGCTTTTATCGTTTTTAGCGGAGTCTGTTCTATTTCAAGCCTTCAATACCATTGTTAAGACTATGAATTATTGATACAATTAGGAATGTAGATATATTCTCCAATAGATCAGAGCCCTTATCTTAATAGGAAAATTCCAATACAGAGAAATCCAAAGTGAAATGAAAGATGGTGGGAGTTGTTTTTTTTTTGGGTGTTGCGCGTATATCTTGTGGAGCGCCTGGGAATAGTCATATGTGATTGATGGGTATTTCTCGGTTGTGTTTTACCGTGTGTTTAATTTCTCAAATGTTCTTGTCGATTATTTTTTTTTTATTAAAATTAATGTAGTTGAATACTATTATTGTGTTGATCTTTTTCATGACAGGAGACCAAGACAAAAGGATTGGAAACCATTAAAACCAGAAAACTAATTTTACTCGGACCATTGTAAAGTCAGAGGTCATGCGTCGTCGAACGATATGCAGCCCTGTCGATAGTCGACATAGTTTTTTATGATACATTCGTGGTGTAGTTTAGATTTCTGTAAGAACGGTTAAATTTCAGATCTGCAGTTGATAGACGAGCGAGTCTCAAATCACCGGATATATAGGAAAGACGTCCCTGTTAGGACATGTGTCACGCGCGGCTTTGACGATCAGTACAGTTTCCAATAATCCTTATTAATATTTTTTACCAATAATACTGAATTTACTGTGTAGATGTGTGGACACGGTCAAGAGGACCACTAGTCCAGACCGAGTACTTATTTTCACACAAGAGCTGTTAACTGGCTAACAGCTTCCTGAGGTGAAATCACGTAGCCAAACGCTATAACCCCCGCTGTGAAGGTCTCGCCTTTGGTCGGCAAAAAGGTTAATGGGAGGATGAAGGTGGTTAAATTCGTTAAGATTAGGTTTGCTTGATAAATACGAACAAAACACATAGTTCTACAAAATGACACAAAAAAACTATCGGCAAAAAAGCATGCGATTTGTGTTATCACTTTCGTTGATGGCCTGTTATTCTTAAAAATGAGTACACAATTGTGAAAAGCATTACTCTCCGCTTGGAAACACTTGTCTGATTGAAAAAAAACGTAAATTAAATTCTCGAAAATAAGATCTAGAAAAATTATTTAATTATTAAGACACATTAAAAGGAAACGTGCTCTCTCACAAACGCTGGGAAATCGACGCGTAGAAATATAAGTTTATGGTAGATTTGATTGTCTCGCAAGACTTAATCGTATGCGCGTTTTACAGAGAATTTGTAGATTCTCTCGGTCAGGAATAATTGGGATCAGAAGCACATATTCATTACGAAAGTCTCCCCTAAGACATTTTTTTTTATGTATTCGTCTACGGCGATGTATGTTTATAACATTTTAGTGTAAATGATCATTTTTACAAGTGCATTATTAATTTGTATACTCATGCAGACTCATTAGATAAAAACAAGGTTATCACTTGATTTAATATAAACATTTAGGCGCTTTACATTCATTTCTCAAGTTTCTTATCGAATATTATAGTAATGTGATGATGTTTTTTAACCATAATTGACTCTGATACAATATAATAACAATCATAAAACTATAACTACATTTGCGATTTACCAAATCAAATTCCTTAATTTACTTTATGCAGAAGAAGATTTTAACTGTATAATTATTATTGGGTTTAACTGTAGCTGTTGGAGCATTAATATTATTATTAAGGTTACGAAGAGTCATTTTAACTTGACGTAAATATTGCTGGGTCTTTGGATATGGAGTGCTGATGTGGTGATTTCTAAGTCCCCTGCTTTTTATGATTCCACCGATAAGGGTACTACCGAATTATGCAGATGCTCGAGATTTTCACGGTAACATAGATATAGTCCTGAACTCCTCCTCAGTGTCGCTATGTAACATATTCACATGTACTACCTATTGCATTCAATCTAATACACTATGTGACATACGCAAGTTTAACTAACAACTGAAATGAAAAAGTCGAACATTTTTCATTTATCCTCTCATTATATAAATGAAAATATTGTATGAGCTTTTTTCGCTCATTGACTAAAGAAAGCTATCAATCAAAAGACGTAACGTTATAATTTATTTAGTGCCCAGTTATTCGTAGTTTTATCATGTATACTAAAATTCTTTTAAACATCCACTCACAAGTCTACGAATTATTTACGGAGTCCTCCTGTTTTAAGTTTATTAAGGTGTTGCTTATATCAGTAAGTGAGAGGCTCGATCGCTCGAATAACAGTACTAACTCTTAAGTCTATGTTGCTTCATTCGTAGTAACAGAAAGTGACCCCCCGAGAAAAGAGGAAGGTACTCAAGTAATATATAGAAACATCTTGTATAGTCATTATATCAAAATAATTGCATAATTCACACGTTTATGATAGTCATAATAACTTATACAGGACAAAAGTATACCACAGGAAGCTATTAGAAATGTTGAAGACAATCGGATAGAAAAGTATGTAGATAAGGATTGTAAAAATAATACAATCACTCCGCACCAAAATAGAATATTTTAACCAAAAAGAAATCGGACAAAATTCCACAAGATACCAAATCAAAATAATTATCAAGAATAGCTTCCAGGCTTATAACACTGATTTAACATATCATGTGCTCCTTAAGACTGATAAATTTATCCTTTGCATCAGATCTTGACATAAGATTACAATCTTCTACATTCCTATATAGTGAAATGAGACAACTAACAGACTATGATTTATTCTCTGCATAAACACTTATTTTCTAGAATCTGACAGATATTAATTAGTAGTGAATACATTTGGATAGTCTTAACAATTGTGAATTTTTCGTAATACCTAGGCAAGTACTAGAGTACCAATTTAACTGAACAATAACTTTCAATTGCTTATTGCTATTAATTATTAGAAACTGCTTTTGGTAGTTAGAAAGGCTCGTCTAATAATGAACAAATCTTTTAACACGTGGCTATAGTAATCACGGGTCTGGTATGCGTCTATATGGATGTATAGTATCGGCAATTATTTAGGATTGAACGAGATGCACATTTCGACAACTGCATAAATTTATTCTAACTCTGAATTGTGGTACGATATTCCTAAAAACTCTTAAGCTATTCAGTTATTCCTCATATTAAAACTATCAATATGGTTTCATTTACGCTTTTCACTGTGATACAACGAAAAAATGATTATATCTATACTCAACTAGGACTAATATGTTTACAGGAGCAGAATGTTTTATTCTCTCCAGAGATCCCTTAGTGCCTCAATATTTATATTAAATAAGGCCGTGAGTAGGGAAATCAAGGCGTTAGGACTCGTAGTCTTAGTTAACACTCTCTAAGAATTCATTACAATTTGAACGGGTACGGGATCATGTTTGTGTTTTATAGTGATGTATAACTAGGTTAGGCGAGGTACATTCTCTCAGAACGTCCAAAATATAGAAGGAGGTGATATGATTTAATCCGTAAGTGTGGTGTTCTTTTTATATTTTTACACGATACATGACCTATCTAAAGATTCTAGACAATAAAACTCCTCTCTAACGTGAGCGGCTGAAAATATCCTTTAGAGATTAGTGTGCTGTATTTGAGACCGATTCTACAGCTGGTCAATACCTATAATGCAGAACCTGTTCGATAGAGTAACAGAGAATACAGCCGAATATAGAACCTCTGGTACCGAATAAAAATCTGCTTCTGGAGAGGGAAATTATCACCTTCAAACCTTTATTTTATATCGCTAGATGACCGCTTAGTTGGCTATCTGTGTCTTCAGGGCAATCGGTACAACCTGGCTGTGACCAGTAAACAAGATACTTAACACATTTACTTGGATACGAAAAAGTATCATGCTCTCGTGAGGAGTGAACGTTCGCGTGTGTGTAGCAATTATAATTATTCATCGATTAAACATACATATAATTACATGAATGGTAGTTGAGAATCGCCAATTTATATTTCAGATACAATTAAAGGGTGTAGTGACGGATCAGGCCCATCACATTACTTTGTTAATACAATTGTGAGACTCTTACCGAGCTGCAGATTATGGTCCTCGAATACATATAGTGATATCAGTTGTTGATCAGTTTGGTTATTACACACAAATGACTCACAATAAGATAAACTACTTAGAGTGGTAAAGCGTAGTTTATATCATCCTGCTAGTGGTCTCATTGCTAAGCGCAAGGGTATAATATGGGACTTTTCATTTTCTACAAGAATCATGACACGTCCTTGAATTTCAGTGTATGAATCTGACTAGTGCTTATCTCAAAGAAAGCTGACTTAAGGCCTTACAATTCCAAACTTTACCTATAGATACAGTTCATATATATGGAATCTCTATTTAGACCCAACTATTAAATTTAACCCGTCTCTACTACAATACATCTTCTTTGACCATTTAGTTTAAACCTATTGTATTGCAATTGAATTATGTCAATGGACTTGTGACGAGTATGGGGCGATTACACTCGTACTGCTCTTTCGCATAATTCTTTATGAATAACAAGGCAACAGCGATTTACTATTAAATCATAGAACACTTTCTTATAGAGAGATTGAGGAGGGAAGTTAGCATCTTAAACATATATAAATGTTTAGTAAGTCATTCGGCCTTTTGTTGGGAATAACTTGTGTTTTATAGGGGATTAATAATTGGTCAGTACACAATATATAGCCTTACTATAATAGATTTCCTGGAATATCTAAAGCGTAGAATTCTCACAAATGCTGAGCCTTTGTTTATGCGTTTAACCAAAATACCTATCCCAAAAGTTAATGTCTTTATCGCAGATATTATATAATGGGACAGATTAGTTGGGTGTAGAACTGGAAAATTTAAGCTTCTCAGAAATTGAGACGTAGATTACATCCCTTTACTTACATGTTAACTACCTAGTGCTTATGAGATCTATAATGAACTCAGATAAAACATATCAATTTGAGGTTGAATAGACTTAACAAGTAACTTTATTTAATTTGGCTGGGTTACTCTCACGAAAGACAATATATATCAAAGCTGAGTATAGAAAAAACCGAGTATGTGATATTGGGATCATACCTAGTTTTTTGATATCTAACTCTTCCCCAACCCTCTATATATCTAACAATAACCATGCCTTATTTTAAAAATGATACATGATCAATTGAAAAGAATACAACTATAAAGGCAAGATAACCATAGTTTTACAACATTTATTTGAGTGCAATTAGCTCCAACATCTGCAGAGATGGTCCTAAAAGTAGGTGCATAGTGGCTCTTAATTACTGCTTGAGTGGAAAATGCATCTGAATCTACGGCATATTTTATGATATAAAGACTTAACATTCTTGATCTATGGGGAACAAGTAACTGATGTTTGGGTACAAAATCCGTGTAGAATATAATAAGGAGAGCTTTATGTAAGATTCATAATACATGATAGGATGCGGTGTCAATGACCTAAACAGTATATGCGCATTAATAGAGGTTATAAATATTATTCTCGACATAGGATGCTCAGAACGTATAAAAGCTACATCTAATGACTGACGGTGCATGTTAAGATTCCCTTTACACGAACGATTTTAGTTAGTGTAAGTTAATATATCAGTAAAAGGTTTTATGTAAACAGTTAAATATGATACTTTCAGGAGGTATGCAAGGGTTTAAATTTATTTCTTACATGAACATTATGATAATTCATATTGCTGGGTGCCGTTAAGTTTAACTCTTATAAGGGAGAGAAAGATATGTTTCTTTCTTGATGTTGGATTTAATCCTCATAAAGAGACTTCGTGGCTTACAAGAAACTTATAATTCTTTACTATTATATGCAAATTCTGCATTAAGAGATTCAAGTCTTTAGTATAATTTAATGGTTTGAATTAATTAAAATTGAAAATAGACAAAGATATTCTTGCGAAATCAACATAAATTCATCGTGGTAATGCCTCGATTTCTGAACGTGTTAGACATAACATCTCAGGAAAAGTAAGGTGGTTTTTGTTAAAATTAAATATATCTGGATTATCTAGTCTAGGTGCGATCGCTCTAATCTATGATTGAAATCGTACTATTAATTAACGTTACTGAATGATTATTGCCTAACTCCAAATATCAATGATCCGTAATGTATAGTCCAACTTCAGATTTTTTGCCGACATTTCGTAATGACACCATATTAGTGCGTAGTGACTTTACAGCTCTCCAGTAGTGTTTTATTATATTTCATTTACCCTTTGGTGCTATACACACAGTATATATAGAGACTACAATTTCACTTTACAAATTGTAGTCGTCTAGCGCGAGTTGGTGATGATTCCTTGTAGCTTGGGATTTTAATCCTGTTCATTTTTGAAGACTTGATCCAAGTAAATCTCAGTAACGTTATTCAATAATTTCTTCTTGGTGTTGGATGGAGGCATTGTTCTTGATTTCATATCTTTCTTACTAGATTTTGAACTGTACACTAGTGGCTCGCTTTTATCTCCTTGGAATCTTATGTGGCCACTTTTCGTACTTCACATTGGTATGTCGGATATACAGTGTAGTGAATTCGTAATTCACCAATTGTAGAGTTATATTTGTTGCGGATTGTAGATTAAACATTTAAGTACTTAATCATTATAGTTTATATTCCGTAAAAAATGACGATGGATCCAAGCTCGGATGTGCTTGAAAGACTTAGAGGTGACAGATTAAAAAACATACAATAAACGATATGTTGTTCTGATCTTGGTGTAAAGATTATACAAGAATACGTTATGAGTTAGTGACATGTATTTGATATTCTTGCTCGGTATAAATTTACTAAGTGACTTCATGTTTTGAAAAACGTATACCATGTTTTGATAGGTCTATTTTCACATGTATTTGTTGATGTGATATTATATACAGTGTTTCTGTTAATTGTCGATTAAGTTTTAGCATACGTTATCTTTGAGGTTCCGTACTGGTCCTCTATCACATTGATTACATTCAAGTTCTTCTGGTACCTTTATTCTTTTTTATAAGAGCCCTAAATAATAGATTTATAAGTCATACATTTCCTGTTGTGGTACATATGGCGAATTAAGTAAATTATTAAAGATTTTTTACTCTCTAGTCCAATAGTACTCAGGATCTATATGTTATGGTGCCCTCTATTATCGAAGTCATTTTTTGTTGTTCAAATTTACGTCATCTACCTTTTGAGCTTTATGATGATGGAGTTGTACAGAATTTTACACGTTTGTTATTTCGAGAAGGGAGTTAAGGATACAAAAAAACATATCTAGCCAGATTGGAGCCTGAAGAATGTACAGGTGTCACTGTAACATAGTTCTCTCATGTTTACGGCTTATCACAAGACAAGTCGACCTTAAATCTGTTGAAGTGTTAACCACCGAAGAATTGCCCTAAGCATTAGCGAGTATAATTGCCCGCAGCGAGCCCAGCCGATCGGAAACTTGCCTTGATAAGGTCATAAACGATAATGGCTAATGGTCCCAATTCATCTTAGTTTTATCAGGTTAACGGCAAAAATTATCAACATTCTAAGATGATATCGTAGATATGTAAATTTACGGGTGATGATTGTTAACCCCGATAAATAACATTCTATTGACCCACCCAGCTCTAATATCTTATTATACCACTTACACATGTTCATGAACCATAGATGTTCAATCACAATACTATTTGTTGTGTTGCAGCTCATGTGTGATGGTGAGAATTACTGTAAGGCAAACAAAAACCATATAGATTGCAAAAATAGCATATAAGATGTGACCCCTCATAATAACCTGCGTATCAATACGTCCCAATCCGATGTCCGCGCTGGATAGGTAACATATATACTTAAAGATATGTATCCAGATATTTTTTCACTTCTCACTAGGTCCTTCCTGCTCAACTTATGTTCATAGATAGTATTTTCCTTTTCTAGAGTTACTAATATTCGATCCTAAAAAAAAAAAACGCAATAAACACTCAAAGGAAGATCTAATGAACTGTGTTTACATTGTGTGTTATTATTCAATAAATTTAAACGTACATAGATAGGTGTAGCATGAATAGTCAATATAAAAATGGAAAGATACTCCTTGCAATAGTGGCCTTTAGGGGTTAAGGATTGTTAACAAAAGTGTTTTTATTGGATTAATCCTTAATTCTATGAAATTTACTAATTTTAAAAAAAAAATTACAGAAGAGAAATGTAATGTCATAGTATGACTTATAGATGTAATATTATAAACAATGAGTGTTCAATATTAACTTAAGAATGATATTACACTTGCTGGCGAACAAGATTGAGTGAATAGCTAAAACGTTATATTTGATTACATAATAAGGATTTTGCACATTAGAGTACTATTCAAACTATAGTTATCTGTACATGGTACTTGACATAGTTGTCAAGAGTGGTGTCCGAGAGGTTTTTTATTGCAAAATATAGTTTGAAATACATTTGTGCAATACTCCCAGGCCATTTTTTACAATGGTGTCCAACGACTCCAACTGTACAGTTTCTTCTGTCCTTCTGGATGTAATTCTACCGACAAAGATTATACTCTTGTACCACGGCCTCATTAACACAAGAACTCTACCACTTCTTCACAAATACACTCTATGAAACCTCCATCTCTTACGAGCTTCGCTCTGACCAGTTTTAAATCTCTATTCTAGCGCGGTCCTCGATATTATTGCGGGTCGGGACGGGACTCCCTCTCGCTCAAGCGACTTGTGCTTCTGCCAAGTGTTTCAGTATTATTTTTATGTTAATTTATTCAAAACACTTAACTTTAAAGCCTTAGAACTAAAGTTGGAGTCTCTGTGTCTTCAATAAGTCTCTATCAATTTTGTCAAATAATTTTTTCATTCAGAATCACGATGTTTTCCGAAGACTTATACATCAAGTGATGTTTTCCATCTCTTC